>JAVYIG010001928.1:182500-286793 GCA_035222895.1 Strongylocentrotus droebachiensis | reverse complement strand
GCTATGCTTGCCACAGATGGAGACGGAAGGAGGGTCCACCTGCCTCGTGTATGTAGTAGGCCTCCTTCCCGGCCGTTCCTGCCTTCCTCGTTCCTGCCTCCTCCTACCACGTCCTGGTGTCCTGTTCTGGAACAAATTGAACCTACCAATCTGAAGCTTTGCATAGTTGGGCTATGCTGGTCACAGATGGAGACGGAAGGAGGGTTACCTGCCTCGTGTACGTAGTAGGCCTCCTTCCCGGCCGTTCCTGCCTTCCCCCTTCCTGTCTCCGCCGACTACGTCCACGTCCTGGTATCCTGTTCTGAACAAATTGAACCTACAAGAGTAAACTGCATAAATTATTACTACCAGATCTCCTTTAGAAATATACTCTATTGATGACTACTAATGATGATGACTTCAGAATTTATAAACATCGCTGGTATTTGGTCCTTGAAAAACACATTGTTTTTCTCCCGCCTTGCCACACATGGCGCAGTCCTGTTCGAAAGATTGCTGGGCGCAGAAATTGCAAGCTCTTTGAGCAACGCTATAGTTGGGTATGTGTTTACCCGTATCATGTGTACATTCAAAGTCAAAGAATACATACTTGGTATTCTTGGACGCTTATCCTTCAGAAGATCATTGGCACCTTCTTCTACCCCCTCTTGTTCATCATTTTGGTCTCTCAGCGTAAATGGATCTTCTTGTAGTTTGTGGCATTTATGCCCAGGGTCGACAAAACATCTGCATATTTTGCACAGCCTTTGGCTGCAGATGTGCTCTTTGTCTCGCTTTTTTAATTGCCCCTTGCTGCAGAGTGTTTGGGCATATTTCACATTAGAAAAAAACACTCACATACCTTGTTTGCCCGATGTTTCTTGAAGTTACGATTGCATTCTGTGCATCGTTTGTATTCGTCGTTCTCGGTAGAGGGGGGGGGGGGGGGGGGTGGGGGGGGGGGGCAGTTACTGTCATGGCACATCTTGCAGGCATTGAAGCAGGTACATTGGTCCTTTGCGCTGTAGCCCTTAAAAACACTTTTCACAGAAATAGGACTTCTCAAAAAACCATGCATGCTTGTGATGTGCACATTGTGCACATACAGGTAGATGGTGTTATCTCTATCTTCTGGGCCTGCATAGATGATGAAATCTATATGTTCCCTGGAGACGAACACAACACGATACTTTGCCATGCACTCGGTACTCTCAATTTGTTTAATCTCAGCAATGCCGCATTTAGTGTTGACTGGAATCCCTGCTTTCCTGTACATGTCCACCGCATACTCTCGCTGCCCCTTGTATCCTTGCCTATTGTATTCCAGTTAAGATGCTTTTCTATCCCCCATATTTTGTCCAAACAACTCTTTGTATCTTGCGACAGTTTGGTCCAACCAGTGGAAACCTCTCATGTTTGAACTTGTTGTGAACAATGGCTTCAATTGACCCGCCTGTATGCACCCTGTACATGTCCACCGCATACTCTCGCTGCTCTTTGTATCCTTGCCTAATTGTATCCCAGTTGAGATGATTTTCTATCCGACAGATGCCTGTCACTTATTGCTCTTGGGCAGCACATATTGTCATTGTTTCGCTTTTTCTATCCGACATTTGCTGTCGGGGGTAATGGGATGATATTGTATCTCCTTCATACATCCGGAGGCGAAATAACTATAGGCTTTCTGATCCTTATAGTCGGCCATCAATCTTTTCCGGAGTGTAATATCAATATTTTGAAGATATTGGCCAATCTCAAATGCCACTTGGTTATCGACACTGATTCACCCTTCTAGTCTGTAATTCTTCAGGATCAGGCAAATTTCCTACTGAAGTCTTTAGGAGGTCTGCATAGTGTTTCTTTCTTTTGGAGATCTGCGCCAAAAGCTCCGGCATCTTTCTTGCAGCAAAACACATGCGCTATGAGCTCTTTCTTCCGTCCACTCACTTTTAGGTTTTTCCGGAGAAAGTCTTTCAGTGCCACCACCATCTACAACTTGTCGGTTAAAAAACGACTCCGTCCTCTTCTTCCATTATTCGATACACTATGGTCAAAAAGACTCAAAAACACTATAATAAAAAACGACAAATGAGATCCAAAACTATGAGACACACGATGACAATCCAAAGGTAAATAACGCTATATCGCATGTACGTGTACACACATCATGCATCATGCATGCACAGTACTAGCGATGAGCGTCAATTCACCGATTTTTGGCGTAAATGACCCGCGACCCTGTGACGTCACGCGAGCCCTTAGGCAGCACATATTGTCCTTGTTTCGCATTTGAATAAGACTCTTTTTGTTGAGCAGACGCTCACTGATTGCCAAGACCCTCTTCTTCGACCCCTGACGCCCTTCTGGCATTGCAATGTGTATTACGTTGAAGTTGACGTTTTTATCCAGGCCAATATTTATATGGGATTGAAGTGTGGCCTCCAACTTTGAAACAAATACCTTGTGATTCATCCGATCCAACGGATAAAGGGGAGCTAGGCTAACCGGTCTATCCAACTCTACCATTACCCACCATTTCCATTGTAGTATGGGTTAACACATGAAAATACTGACCCTGCTTCTTGTCGTCCTCTAGGGTCTCCTCTATCAGCTCATTTACATTAACTAGGAGCTCCTTGCATGTGCCAACATTGCTGGCAAGGCCCATATGATGGATGTGGCAGCTTTCTGCAGAGCAGACCGTAGATCAACCAGCACATTCGTTGCAGTGTAGGCCATCTCCATTTCCTTGATAAGCTTTGGATAGGAATAATCAATAAAACAAAATAGAAATCTTACAATGCCAAATGTTTTTCAAAAAGCTGATTGGCTTACTAAAACAATAATGTGCCATCCGATTGGAGTAACTTAAATAACCTCTTGTAATAACCAATTCTTACTGCACTCACCACATTTCTTCCGACTTAATTTGTCTAGAAGTTGTGTTCTGGAGGCGAATGTTTAATTGCTGCAATTTTCTCCATCGGCTTTATCTTTGTGGCATGCTCCACCTTGAGCCTCTTGTACAGGCGCGATACCTGATCATGGTCCGCAGGCGCAGAGGTTGATGTACACGACATGTACAGATATCATGTAATGCGTAGTTGAATTCAAATATTCCATTTCGTTTGCATTGAACTCCTTTTGCAGTTAATGCCAAAACACCGACGAGTTCTCAGGTTGATCAACCCTTCAATTCTGTTTAGAGAATAAATCAGACATCATTTTGATCCCTTAGTCCCACTCCCCCTAATTTACATTTATTTACACTAGATGATAATCAATGCACACATGACATGTCAGTGAAGTAGCATACATTTCAGTATATAAGAATATACAGTGTTGAAAATGGTGAACATTTGTTCACTTTCTGACTAAAATCTACCGTATTATATACATTCAAATATTTCTGGCTCTGTTTTTCGAAATAAACCTTCAAAGCCGTCTACAGCTTAAACAAATATAAACTTGATGATAGTCTTTCAACATGTAAAAAATATTGAGCAAAATAGCCTTTTCTCAAAAAAAGAAAATGGATCTTAACTTTCACAACAAATATTTGAATTGAGTAAAACACTGGAAATGCAACTCATCTCTGCAGTGCCGAAAACCATTATAATAAAAACTCTTGTAAGTTATTTTCAACTCTAGACAACATCAATTTCTATAATGATCAAATGATAATAAAAAGTCATGCTAATGCATATCAACTCATTGACAAACTACATGTATATACCTGACACTGATGTCTTCTGCCATATCAACACATGATCTCAATGAATAGGCATTTTAAGAACAGAGAGCACAGTATACAAATGTTTTATCAGGAATCACCCTCTTTTCCCGCGCAACCTTCATGTGCCCATTCAGAACAGATTGAGCACCAGATCATATGCCATCATTGCCTGCACTCCACAGTTCACTGCAGTAGATACACTCGGCATCACCATCATCTTTACTTGATGAAGTGTCACTCGATAGGCTCTGGTTTATCTGTCTTGCACTTTTCCCACTTTTTTATCAAGCGTGCTTCATCTGACAGCATACGTATAGTCCCTTACGCTATTACGTTATCTTTGATTCTGACTGCACTCGCCACATTTATTCCGACTTAATTTGTCTAGAAGTTGCTCCTGGAGGCGAATATTTAAACTCTTGCAGTTTCTCCATCGCCTTTATCTTTGTGCATGCTCCACTTTGAGCCTCTTGTACAGGCGCGAGACCTGATCATGGTCCGCAGGCGCAGAGGTTGATGGCGACGAAACTGGAGCCCGGCTTTCAAATTTTTTTTCAGGATCGATTCCAGCTGCCCCTTCTTGGCAGCTTTTGCCTTTTTGACTGGGTTGTGCTTGCTTCATAGTCTCAGATATTGAACCTTGTGTCTCAGTTTTCCAGTTAGAACCTTATCCGAGAATCAGGTAAGATTCCTAAACTAGAAACCTTTCAAAAATTTAACTTTAAATTCATGACTTCAGGCATGTCTTTAAATCTTTTTTTTATTTTTATTTTTATTTTTTATTTTTTTATTTATGTGTTTATTAAGAAATCAAATCATAACATATACAAACTTTCCAAAAAAATACAAATGCTGTGTTACAAAAGAAATTAATGACAAATTAAGATATTTACAAACGATATGTCTTTAAATCTTGGGTTCTGCAACAGGGTTTCTGTGATTGTTGGTGAATCTGTCAGAATCCTCTCTCGTCTGTGTTGGAATGCCATTGTGTGATACTCTCTCTGTTTAGTCACATTGTCGTAAATATAGGTGGGTGCTGATGCATCTATTCAACCTAAAACAAACAAACAAACAAACACATATAAAATGCACATGGTAATCTAGAACCAAGTCACATACATCTACATGTAGGAACACAATATCATATTAAGGAGAATACGGCCATGTACAAGAATCACATCAAATTAATCATAAGCAATTTTGAACAGGTGGGTTTTGAGTGTAGATTTTAAGCAGTTTACAGTTGATACACTGTATATACATCATATATATATATATATATATATACATGCTATAGTTGTTGCTATGTTGGGAAAACCTCTGAAATATGATCACAAAAGGTCTCATGACTCTTTGACAAGTCCTATTTTCTTCAACATGGTGCCAAATGATGCACAAGGCTCGAAAGATAAAACGTCATAGAGCAGTGTGACATAACATTTGGCGGTAAAGAATACACAAATAATTGCCTAGGGACACGTCCCAAGCACCCGTCATTTCCATTGTAGTATGGGCTAACACATGAAAATACTGACCCTGCTTCTTGTCATCCTCTAGGGTCTCCTCTATCAGCTCATTTACATTAACTAGGAGCTCCTTGCACGTACCCACATTGCTGGCAAGGCCCATATGATGGATGTGGCAGCTTTCTGCAGGGCAGACCGTAGATCGACCAGCAGATATGCCATCTCCATTTCCTTGATAAGCTTTGGGTAGGAATAATCAATAAAACAAAATAGAAATCTTACAATGCCAAATTTATGTTATTCACAGTTTGAGTTATAAATTATAAATCTAGAAAGGCCGTCCGGACGCGAACCCCTGGAGAGGTAATTTCTTTGCCCTTTCCATTCTTTATGCCGTACACATGTTTCTGAAGAAGTTTCCAAGAAGTGGCACACTGCATCTGATAGACTGTAGTTGATGCCCAGTATACAATGCTTTGAAGCATGTATCAATGGCTGCAAGTACAGACTGACTCTTGATTGCATGTCCTTCAATGACCTTCAATGACCGTCAGCTGGGCGATGTCTATCTCCCAGAAGCAGGACGTACGGCTGTAGGCGATCTCCTGCCTTTACAACTTCACCAAGATAGAGGGCAAGTTGGTTCCAATCTGCATGAAGAAAATTAAGAATAAATTTAACAACACAATAAGTCTGAAGGAACAATCCCGATACTCACCCACTAGGAGACCCAGAGCCAGGGAAACTTGTTGAGTTTCCACCATCTCTGACTTCCACTAGAGAATCCCCGGGTCGAAGTATAACTTACCCAACAATACCCCTTCCTCCTGGGTAAAGTGCTCCTGTCTGGAACCGGATGAGGGAAACCGGTTACAAACATCCGAGTGAGGCATGCAGTCGAGCAAGTGCTCCTGCACGCACTCCACCCAACCTACCTCGTGCTCCTCTACCGCCAGTAGGAACATCCGGTCCAGTTGGCAGAGTACACCCTGTACCTCCGCCCACGGAACCAGCTGAGGAGCCATACAGGTTATCAAACCTGGATAGAGAAGCTTGCGGTTCTACAAGCTTTTCAAGAGCCCCTGTAAACGTCGCACCCGTTCTACAACACACAACGTTGCCTCTATAGGCTTCTTTCATCGATCAGCTAATAATTTTTTTTAAAAATATTCCCACATCCTTCATCATCATATTACACCCTTTTACAACACAGATAATGCTGTTCACATTCAATGCCATTTTAAAGACACATAATAGAAAGTAGCCTAATAGAAAGTAACCAAAAACAAATAATGAAAATAGCAGTGCTCACTCTTTTAGGTATCTGTGTAGATATGTAGTGACTCATCTCCTGCATCAGCTTTACCTTCTTTGGAGTAATGGCTGCAAAGGTACAGATGAGAGAGAAAGTAAAATGTTTTCATACTGTCACATGATTAATTCTGTGAAAAGGAGGAGCTGGATAAAATTCTGCTGAAAAGGTGTATCAGGTAGATGTAGTTCTATGTAAAAGTTAATCGTTATTTTCTTTTGATAGAAGGTTTTCTAAGATGTTTATTTAAATGGTCTCCACATTCAGTTTCATAATTTGAAATTGACTTATTGACGGTAAATGGGAAGTTGGACGGTTCTGCGGTTGGACGCTTCATCCTATTGTTGGTCTCCTCCAACAATTCCACCTTTCGCTTCTGCTTCCTATTCTCCATGTCCAGCTGCTCCTTCTCTTCAATTAGCTGCTCCTTCTCTGCTTCCAGCATCTTTATCCTTTCAGTTTTGACTTTCACCGCCTCCTGGAGCTTGTCGTTTTCTTTTTTCAGACTGGAAACAACCGACTGCAGGTCATCATCAGGAGACTAATAAAATAAGAAAGTATAGAACTAGTCGTTTTATACAGTGAATCTGGTGCAGCTGCTGAGCTCTGCCACCGCTCGTTAGTTGTCAGCATCAGAAGAGTTTGACTAGTACCAACATATTCCACAATTTCCTCATAAACATCCTGTCAAAACATATAAATACTTACAGCCATGAATGTTTGGCAAATTCACATCATAATTTGAAAGCTCTACACTACCAACAACAAAAATATTAAAATACCATTCCAAATGGCATTATTAATCTTGAATGATCTATACTCTCATTCATGCCTTCCAGAACTATTTTAGTGATACGTTTATCAACCTTGTCAGTTGAATTCAATTAACATGCCTCTTTATAGTTTCATTCATCATACATGACAACTGTTGCTTCATTGAAATTTGAAAAGAATGCACATGCAATACACTTGACATGGTACTTATGAGGATTGCAGATATGCCCTCAAACTTCGCACGGCTGGGGATATGTAGGAAATATCCTTTCCCATCCGATATGTTATAAATGCATTTCTGTACAAACTCCCACATACTTCTGCACTGGCAATTATACTCTATATTGAAGACGTATATTATCTATTAAGGATGGGTTGCGCTTGTATGGCTCGTCCTTCAAATATCACAAAGGTCTGCGAGGGGCTCGACTGCACACCAAAGACGAGGACAAATGGGCTGATGTTGCCTGTCCCCATCCTTCACCACACTTGACAGGTAGAGCGATAAATTGGTTCCTACCGGGACAGAATAATGTCCTCTTTAGGCAAGCATGGTGAACGACTGCCACCACCGGGGGTACCTCTTCAGCAAATTCTACAACCACAAACTTCTTTTGTGCACTGCCTTCGGCCATCTCTTTTGTGTTTAGTAGGAAGAAAAGTACCGGTAAATGTATTACCAATTTTCCATATTTTTCTTGCAAAAATTATTAAGACTCATAATTTTGGAAACTCTGCAGTTTTGTAGATAAATGCCACATCAACCAAAGTGAATTTGCATAATTTGCTGAGTGCCTGATTTCCACGACAACACAATGATCTCTCATATCACTTTTTGTATTGGGCAATTCAGCAGTAACAATGTGACACTTCCAAAGAGATCTTTAAAGTTTAAGTTCAAAGAAAAGTAAAAAACACAATGAAAATGTTAAGAACATCTATGACTAGTTGTCGTGAAGGCAGCACTACATCTATCGAAACCAAACCTATCAAATATTGTCTTTCCCGTTTGTATTTTTTGCAAAATATTTGGTATTCAGTAATAATTCAGTAACAATAAATATGATCATCGTCATTATTGTCAGTACTTGTCTTCTTTACAACTATAGCACCGGGTCCAATCCATGGACCTACATTGTAAGGCACAACAGAGGCGACATCATTAAAAAACTACACATACATATCATTACAACTTTCACTAGTTATTATAAAGACTAACAAAAATACATTAAAAAAAAAATAATGCAACACGACTTTGATTGATTATAGCTTCTAGACACCCCAGAAGGCATATGAGTTAAGAAAGAACTTACTAGCTGCTGATAGGACTGTGGTTCGGGCCTGCCTTTGTTATGTGAACACACATTTCTAACCCTTGACTCTACAGTCATCTCCTCTTCCTCGGTCATCAACTGAAAATGTGGGATAATAGTTGTACATACCGAGTGCACAAAGACTGTCATGGATTGCCCGCCCAAGGATTGCACTAGCCATAATAGAAACCCCATTGCTACATTAGATCTTATCGCCCTGTTCTCTGGCAGTTCAAGAACTTTCCCCATATTATAGTCGAAGCTCGACAGGCTCATGACTCATAAGGTACTCTAATAAGACGAGCCTAACCCTAACAACATATATTCTACCATTACCATGACTGATCCTGGACACCAAATGTTATTATTATACTATATGTGTAATGATATGTAATCAGTGAATTTATAGAATTTAAGACTTTCAACATAGCAATCATGCAAGAATGATGAAGCGTACTACATATTGGTACTTCTCTGTATCCAGAAAGGTATTTCCTGATATTTCTCACTAAAAAGGCAGACTCACAAAACCGTTATTTCTCAGAATTTCACACTTGTCTTGAAAATGTAGCATTAGTTTTTACTTATACATATGATGGTGTATCTCAATTGCTCAAGGCTAACAAGAGTCATTTTTATGCCTCCGCTACAAAGTAGCCCGAGGCATTGTTTTCGGGTTGTCCGTCCGTCCCGCTCTCGTGATATCTCAAGAACCAATAGATGGATTTCCTCCAAACTTGGGTCATGTATGTATCTTGCAGAGCCAATGAAACGATTAGATTTTGGAGTCATGAGGTCAAAGGGCTCATTATGTATGCAATAATAGCTTGTGATCGCATTATCATTAGACAATGTGCCATCTAAGGCCAGGGAGTTTCTTGTTTCAGTCTTGTTTAATCCAATCATGGAAAATACCCTTTCTGCATCGGCATTAGAATGGAGCAGAATTAGAGCAACTTGTGCCACTTTGCCGAGTCTTGCGAATTTAAGCATTCCTGTTATTCTACTCTTCATGGTGGATAAGAATGCCCAAATCTTATCCATCCGATGGTAGTCCCCAATCAGACAGATATCGGAATGTCGTTGTCGTCCAGCAGTCAGAACTCAATGAATTCATCATTGAGATTGTTCTGCTCTATTGGGCAGAAGAGGACTGAACCTGATCAAAATAGAATGATAAAATTAATTTAATTTTAATTTTAATTTTAAAAAGCAGTGGAGCATTAGAATTAATTATGAAAGAAAACAAAAGAAGGAAAGTCGAAAGTTCAGGTTTCAGAGTTAAATTTAAATTTATCGTCAATGTCATCAGTACTTTGTGTTGCTGGTTGAGCTACATGTACATGAGGGTAATAGCGATCTGGTTGAAGTCGTCTTCATCGCCAGTTTGTTGTCCTTGTCGTAGTCATGTACTTTAATTCCTATCTCGATCGTTGCCGTTTGTCGAGTTCGTAATTTGTCTGTGTTTAATGTCGTTTTCCAAGAGATGTGGATTTAAAAACTCCAAGGCAGTTTGTGTGTAAATGTTCAAGTTCCCGGGTTCTCCACCATGTCGTGTTGGGATCGATGTGTTAAGTTATTGTCAGTAGGAGAGGTACATAAATATGAAGAAGCAAGGATAGACTTGTAATTTCTGAGTCATATCAAGAGTATTTATTATCTCCAAACTTTGGAGACTCAAATCAGTCACATCATTATGAACTTCGAACATCATATGAAGAGAGAGCCAGCTAGAAAGAGGGTGTTGTTCTAATGGTGATCAAAACTCAACTCCTCCTTGAAAACCAGAACATGTAATATTTATCCAGAAGGATACAAGTAATATCAGGGTAGGTTACATTGTGTCAAAGGGACATGATTAATTCTGTGGAAAGGAGGAGCTAGATAAAATTCTACTGAAAAAGTGTATCAGGTACATGTAGTTCTACGTGTATGTAAAAGTTAATTGTTATTTTCTTTTGATAGAAGATTTTCTAAGATGTTAATTAAATGGGAAGTTGGATGGTTCTGGGGTTGGATGTTTCATCCTATTGTTGGTCTCCTCCAACAATTCCACCTTTCGCTTCTGCTTCCTATTCTCCATGTCCAGCTGCTCCTTCTCCTCAATTAGCTGCTCCTCCTCTGCCTCCAACATCTTGATCCTTTCAGTTTTGACTTTCACCGCCTCCTGGAGCTTGTCATTTTCTTGTTTCAGACTGGAAACAACCGACTGCACGTCATCATCAGGAGACTAATAAAATAAGAAAGTATAGAACGAGTCGTTTCATACAGTGAATCTGGTGCAGCTGCTGTGCTCTGCCACTGCTCGTTAGTTGTCAGCATCAGAAGAGTTGACTAGTACCAACATATTCCACAATGCCCTCCTCATCAACATCTGTACCCTCTCAAAACATATAGTATCAGTATTTTAATAAAACAAACTTCATATCTATATGCACATGGTTTGTTCAGTTTATATCGCAGAGACAATCTTCATTTAAATATGAAGTGAACTGACATCTGTCAGTTTTAATGCGTCGTACTGCGACTGGTAACTGCATCTATAACCCTGGGTGAATATTTAGATATTTCATTCATTAAAATAATTTCCACTCAATTAAAAATTTGAACTACAATTACAACATATGAATACGAAACACGAAAAGATAATATAATCAAAATAAAACATAATCACACAAATGTATCTGTCCATCTTTTAACTGCAGAAATGTTGCAGGTTTAAAAAAGCCTCAAACAGTGATAAGCCAATTAATAGTTAGGACTAGTTGTGACATAACCATTCACAAATTATATAGCTCACCTTTCCACTGCAAATTGGCAGGATTACGAAAGCCCTGAGCAATTGATCTAGTCTTAGACAAGCTTATATAGGGTGGTGATGTAATTTATCATTAAACTTCCAATTTCTTTAGCATGTTTAGCTACATTTATTATATATGTGTCACCACAGTCGTACTTGTCTGGTCTATTGGGGTCATTTTGGTCAAGGTCAGTCAACAGAAATAAAAGACAGCTAGTGCAAACTACGAATTTGTTGCAAATAAATTACGCAGATGCACATTATTAAAAGTATTAAAAACAATTAACTACATGTAATTACTACGAGTTTGTTGCAAATAAATTACGCAGATGCACATGCATTATTAAAAGTATTAAAAACAATTAACTACAACACTATCCTCTCTTTATACACACTCACTCACAAACTTGGAACACAAAATGATCACTTATAACTAGCAATCTGTCTGGTGTGTTAAAATTTAAAAACAGCGGAGCATGCATTAAGTATGAAGAAGAAGAAGAAGAAAAAAACAGGGTAAGTCGAAAGTTCAGGTTCTAAAGTTAAGAGTTATTGAGCAAAACTCCTGGGTGTAGTTAAGTTACAAAGATCGAGGCGTCGATGTCCTCATCATGGTCCTGGGTGCATGCTGTCTGTCTATGCCAGGGGCGTTCTTGTTCGTCGATGTCGTTCCTGGTCCGTTGTCTATCCAACGTGGTCTGCTTTATATAGCTGTAGCTGTCGTCATATTAATTGTTTTCGTAGTCATCGTCGTTGGTTGATTTGGTCATATTTGGTGTCGTTTTCAGCAGACAAGAGATGCAAATGTTCACTTCAGTTGCTGGGCCTCACAATAAGTAGAAGGAATAAAATTCTATAAAACTGGGTCCTCCTCGATCTCAGTAAGTATACTGAAGAAAATTCTTCAAAGCCGGGTTCTCCACCATGTCGTTCCTGGTCCGAAGTTGGGATCAGTGTGTTAGTTATTGACAGTCAGAGAATGTACATAAAATAAAGAGATGCTGAGACTTTCTTTGAAGTGTAATATGCAAGAGTATAATTTATTATAACTCTAAAAACGATGAGTCACATAGCCCAGATTCACAAGTATATTTACAAGATAATAGAGCAGAAAAAGTATAGGTACTAGCTTGGTGAAACACAAATCCACACCATTTAGCATGGATTGCGCTTCAATTGCTCTGCCTTCGAATATGACAGACGTCTGTGATGGGCTGCCGCTGGACCACTCACCAAGGACGAGCACAAATGGTTGTGGCCTGTCCTCATCCTTCACCACACTGAACAGATATGATGGCAAATTGGTTCTGCCTTCTACCGGGACAGAATAATGTCCTCTTAAGGCAAACACACTATTTTCAGTAGTGTCGGGGGGGGGGGGGGGGGGGGGGGGGGGGACTTACATGTAAAAAAAATGTTTTCAATTTAAAATTAATGATTTTTACCTGTTTTTTCTTTTTCTTTTTCTTTGAGGCTTTCATTACATCATCCGATGGTTCATAGTTGAAACAAGGCTCCGTGTTCGACATCTTGATTTTCATTATGGATGACAATGTGCCATCTAAGGCCAGGGAGTTCCTTGTTTCAGTCTTGTTTAATCCAATCATGGAAAATACGGCATCGGAATAAAGTCCTCTTAAGGCAAAAACACTGTTTTTGGTAGTGTCAATCGGCCCTATGACCTCTAAGGACTACAAAATGTACACAACTGTTTTGTCATATTAATTAAACAGTGCACACGTTTATACTGTTGCAGTTGTCAACACCTGTTCAACCATGGTTCAACCACTTACACATTCTCCCATCTCCAGACAAGCTAAATTCAGAAATGATTGTCTTGATGTCTCCACTCTTGACTGATGACATCCATTTTCTTCTGTTAGGATAGCTGTCTTTTAGAAGCAGGAATAAGTGCTGCTTGGTTTGTGTGCCCATCTCCATCGCCTTCTTTATCATATCGTCATGGGACACAACTTCAGCCTGGCCTACCTCCACAGTGCCGAAACTTTTTTGTGGGAATGGCCTGCTTTTGGAGACTTTTTTTAGGAGCAGTCTGAGTACTTTTGCGCTTCATGCTCCATCGCAAGTGGCGAATCCTTTGCGAGAAGCAGCGATTGAAATAGAACTGTAGCATGTAGATTTTTTGGCATCAATTTTAAATGTTAAATATTCACTCATCTTGACAATGATTAATGTCATCAATGAAAATCAAGTAAAAATATTTAATTACATGAATCTCCTGATTTAAATAAAAACAACAGTAATTACAACGAAGTAACAGTTTGTATCAACATGCAGCTTTGCGTGGATTCTTAAACAGTCTTTGCAAAGTCCTCAATTGAGCTCCTTGTGTAGTGAAGTTATAATATGCACTAAATTGTTGAATTGCCTGCACGGAACTCTCCTTGGTACGAATTCCATAAATCATACGGTCCAAGAAGTCATATATCGTAGCTGCGTGGGCAGGGTAATCAAGCTGCAGTACTTGAAACATCTTGTAGCAGTAGTCAACTGCTGCTGTCAATGAAGAGCAAGAGCTCTTCTCTCTAGGATTAAATAGCACTGTCCTGGCTTCCTTGGTGTTCCGCCAAGCACCAACACAAATGGTTGGCTCTTTCAACTTTCTACACAACATTATATTCATTTCATGTCCTAAAAAACTCAGCAAAAGCAAATAAGCATACAAGAATATACAATTACAAAGGCAGTCCAATGTTCAGTTTATATGATTACTTACAAGAACGAAGGAAAAGCCCACGGTGGTCTTGTTAAAAAAAGTTCCCCCAACATTATAATTTATATTACTGAGTATATATTAGTTAAAGATATCACAAAAGACACCGATAAACACAATTTAAAGACCAAAAAATACACATACATGTGAAATAATTTAAAATTGGAGGGGGCAAAAAGGTTTTGAAGGTAAATTCAGCGGTACTCAGAATACAAGGTCAGTTTCATTGGTTTTTAAACATTGAACTGTTTTTATATAAGCGTATGACTTGAGATAAGTGTTCCATATGTTTAGCAAAGTATTTCTTACAGATTTTTTAGAGAATGAACTTTTCACTTTCCATGAATGAAAAGTGTTGTAAAGCCAAGTATTATGAGAATGAATTTGGTTATTGACCAAGAATATATATATATTTTGGAAAAAAATGAAAACCAATTAGTACAGTATGGTTATTGCATAAATCAAAAACATTTAGGGTTTTTAAACTAAGAAAGATACTATGGCACAACCATTTTCCCCACAACTTACAAGAATTACACAACATTGTTTAATGAGAACTGCACAACCTCTTTTACATATCTTCTTACACAGCGAATTTGCAGTTTAGAGCACATTGGTGAGATACATGTATGATTACATGGCCATGGTTATTCAAGTATTTGAACAATTATAGATGTTTTTATTTAATTATTCTTTACATTTTCGATATATAGATAAATATTTGTAAATTCTTTCTTTTACATTAATGTAACCTACAGTATGTGTTAATAAGTATATGATATGTCGCTGAACAGGTGTATTATTTTGTGAATCCCAGTATTAAATGTTGAAGTAGAAACATAGGAAGATCATCCATCATGTCATAATGTTTAATTCTGTGTCAAACAATTTTGCAATATTGATAGATCCAAATGTGTTTTGCAGCTCCTGTTGCTGCATATATGCCATGTTTTTCTTCTATTACTATTCATTTGGACTTGCATGGTACAATTTGTTCCTAGATGCTTTTTAAAGTTCTGTCTTTGTTGGGCTACATGTACATTGTACATGTACTCACACACATTACAGATCTAGATCGTTAACAGCCCAATGTACATAATAATACATAATACATGATAGTCATGGATTACAAGACTAAAAATAACAACTATGAACATAATATGTGTAGTGCCCTGTACGTGTATTACAAGACTAGAAATAAAAAATAAATATAAACATGAATTGTTTAGTATCCTTCTACCCTGTACATGACAAAATGTCAGATTTCTGTCTAAATCTGTGGCATTTCACATATATATACATGCTTATGTTAAGTTATTTCTTGGGGTGAGGTTTCCTTTAATGTTTAACAGAAGTTTATGAATGTAGCCTGTTTTATTTGTTTGAACATCTTCAATGTGCCAAGCACCATGTAGTGTAGGTTGTGCAATCAGATTTGTTTGTATCATGTGCAATTTTTAGACTTGACGTATGCTTAATTTCTTACTCAAAATGTTTTATACTTGATGAAATGTCTATATTGAATATGAATAAAAACTATTAAAGTACATATATTGACGTGAACTCAAGTGATGTTTGTGGTTTTATTAGGAAATAAGAGGAAAACACATGAGGGGAGAGAGAAAGAGAGAGGGAGTAAGGCAGAAAGAGAGAGAGATGGAAAGGGAGAGCGAGACCAGGGGCGTACACAGGGGGGGGGGGGGGGGGGGGGGGGGTTGAACCCCCCCTTTGGAATTTGTATGTGTGTAAACCCCCCCTTAGATTTTTTTTTTTTAATTATACAAAAGGGCTGACCTAAAAAAGGTGACCATACCCCCCCCCCCCCCCCCCCAACGAAAAAAAAGGCAGATTGAAATAGCTTTGTATAGTGAGAAAGAAGGCATGGAAGGGAAAAGATAGATTAAAAAAGAAGAGGTAGTAATTTATAGAGAGGCACGGCGAAAGCGAATCGCTTTCTAGGGTCTGAGAGAGATGGGAAGAAAAGGTTTGATGGAGGTCGATTTATTTTTATATTTTACGTGGGGGTGGGGGGGGGGGGGGGAGGGGGCTCTTTCCTAAGTCATGTACAGTAGTAGAATCTCGGAGACAAAAATAGTCCCTATCCTCTGAATTTGATAAATCGGCATTTCTTCCTGTCTTTTTTTTTCGGGGGGGGGGTGGGGTTGTATATTTTTGTTGTTGTTGCTTGATTGTAATAGAAGAGAAATTGTTGACGTATAGTCATAGCGCTTTCGAAATACTGTATGTGAAAACTCCCTTTTGTGGGAGGGGGGGGGGGGGTGCTGGTCAAAGATTCCTTTATCCCTGTGCCCCTTCAAATACTCTTGCTCGCCCTGTCGTCCTTCGCTTGTACACTGTTACTATAATAACCTATAATATAAACATGTTTATATATTCTTCCATTCGGATCCCGTTCAGTCTTTCTCGTCGTAACTCCCTATACTGTGCCCCAAAGATTGATTACCAGAAAAGCGTCATAACTCATTTCTCTTCCCTATACTCATCAAACATTCACACTTCAATAGACTGAGGGTAACATTGACTTTGCATTTAAAGGTACTATGTCCCATTTGCAGGCCAAAAAAATGAAAAAGTTAAATTCCGACCGCATTTGAAAGTAAATACTCCTTTAGAACTTCCCTACAAAAAAGGGGGCTTAAAAATGTCTTTAAGTGGGAAAATAATGACTATTAGTTGTCGAAACGACTTAAGAGTTATAGAGCCAGTAAGTAATAGTCTGATTTTCATGTACCCTTTACAGCTAATTTTATGTATGTTATTACCAAAGAAGAAAAAAAGCCAGTCAGTTACTCAATAGTGTCTGACAGTGAAGTCTAGCAAGTAAACGGGTTTCCTTGCATAATTTGAATATGAGGACACTGCTAACGTTTACATTTCACAGATAGGACATACATGACATATTCATAATTCCTGCAAAGTTCTACATAATTTGATGTTGGCTGCAAAAGGGACGTGGTATCTTTAATATTCATCATGTGTCTTCCTCAATTTCTTCAAGGACGCTGCGGCTGGATATCAATACTGAATTATACAACACGCGGTTATAAATTTCTTTCAGCCCTGATAAAGAACTTCAAGATGATAATATCTCCATTTGAGGTTCATATATATCCGGTACATCCCGTCTTGGATGTTCCAACATAAGCTAATTCTTGATAATGGAAAGAACATAATATAAGTTCTCATTGTTGGCAGAGCCAGACAAGTAGCAAAGCTAAATATTAAAAGTAATACAAAGTTTCGGGAGATTTTTAAATTGGGTGGATAATGATTCTTTATATACAATTTTAATATAACTGGATACCCCTGTGGGTGTATTATAAACACTAGAAAATTTAGCCCCTAAAACACTTCTGCTTTCGAGAAAAATTGAATATAAAAATTTACCGGTGCTCCCGGTAAATTTTGATAAATTTCAAATAGCGCCTACGGCCGTACAATGGTAGCTGCGACCATGAAAATCTCAGAATATATAGTTGTGATATATAATTCCCAAACGGAAATAGCTAATCGGTCGATTTTAGTCAAGAAACATTGTTTTATAGCTTAATTATTGACCTTGAGAGGGAGCTATACAACATAAAGAGTTTATTATATTTACAATTTCATAACTTTAGACTCGATTTCAACCGCGACAACGATCACTGAATATTGTAGGATCGCATATGCTTCCAATATGTTCATTTGAACCAAATTCATGACCCCATACCAAAACTTTGTATTACCTTTAATCATATATATTAATTAGTATTAGCCTTATTGGCAACCAATGTAACTTTGACTAAAATATTAGTATTAGTATGAAACCGTCAGCTACCTGAAATTTATATAATGTTTTTCATTCTTTGTAATGGGTGTATCAACTTGTCAAGCCACGTAGGCTTTTACTGATACACCCTATTTCATTTCCAACAATTTGTATTTAAATGTTATTAATTTATTTCACATATTTAAATTGATATTTATATGTAAATTGTAAATGTTTATAACCTATTTTTGTTTTTGAATTTGAAATAAAATGAATCAATCAATCAATAAATCGGAGACTCAGAAGTCAAATAGTCAAACTGTTCCCATATTACGCCTATTTTAGTAAAGTTACATTGGTTGCCAATAAGGCATGGAATTGCATTTATGAGATACTTTTGCTTTTATGAAAAGAATTGAGTGGTCAAGCCCCAAATTATTTGTCTGAATTATTATCTTTTAAATCACATCCATACGCACATAGCTTAGTTACGAAGAACACAGGACAAGCTGCTTCTAATACTACCTTACACAAAAACAAAAGTTTCTGTTGGAGATTGCGTTTTCAGTTGCGCTGCTCCAAAGCTTTGGAATAATCTACCACCAGACACAAGAAAAACACTTTTACCCCCCCCCCCCCCCCCCCCTAGGGGTACTCACATATAAGGACAAACGGGGATGTGCCGCTCTAATGGGTCACTTTTTCACCAAAAAATCCCTAAACATGGGTCCCACTTTTAACAAAAATACCTTTAAAAATGGGTCCGTTTTTTCCAAAATTTGCTATATTGTCTGTGTTTGCCATGCAAACACACTCGAAAGTTGTGAAAAATATTTGTTTTTTCCGAGAAAAATTACCCCTAATAATGGGTAGGGTTTTCGAGGCTTGAGCGGCACACCACCGTCCAAACCAAATCTGAGTATCCCCCCCCCCCCCCCCCCGGACTTGCACGAGGCGTTATATACCTTGGGAAAAGACAGACGTCCTTGTTTTTACCATGGGTACATTGACTGTGTAATACATCCTGATGAGTGTCCAAGGTTACTTGCTCACCCGCTCACCACTTACCCAGGTGCATGTAGGTCTCTAGGCCGGTAGACCTGTCAGCTGACAGCCTCCGAATAAGATCCCATCAGTCTGCATGCTCTGTCAAGGGCCAAGTACATCAACTCCTCGAAGTTCTTCATCTCTCTTTGGATTGTATCTTTAATTTGGCCTTCCCATGTCTCCCGTGCTCTTCCAATACATCTTTTCTTCTTCATGCCGATATTATGTTACCTTCCCGTCTTATTCTCTCTTTTAAAAGTGGAAATACACTCCTCATGCATCTCCAGTGTTTTGAGACACACACGAAAAGGTTGTTCCCCTCAGTCCACAGAAAACATACCATGTCTAGATTCATGCACCATTGCCATGATTAGTGGTTGTAAACTGACTCCTTTATTTGGAGTGATTAACCACAGTGGATACAAATACCCTATGCCTAGATTCTAGAGAGACGGTGACCATACTAGTAATTCCCTGAGGGGCCTGTACTCATATTGGTTATGGGTCTGAATCAAGATTAGGGAGTCTGCATTACATTTGTTATATCGGCCTCCATAAGACCAACACAGATATATATTACAATAGACCATTTCCGTAATGTAATCAAATGCAATGCATACAAATTAATCTTTGTTAAAGTTAATCTTGAGCTCTGGAGTGGGATTTGAGAGAAAAATACTACGATTTATTCTGGATTGTTTATCCTTCAGTAGATTGGTCGTTTGAACCAGTGAAAGAAAAATAAACGCACACAAATTAACCGGGCCTCATCTTCGATAAAAACCACAAACCCAATCTGTAATCTTGAACATTCAGTGTAAGTTTCATGGAATTTATTTTCTATATTTACCAGAACTCAAGTTTATCGGTAAGTGCCTTATATTGTTATAAAAAATTTCCCTGTAGGACAATCACCCCCCCCCTGTATGTGTGTATGTTTGTGTTGTAAAGGGGGGGGGGGGGGTCGCACATGATGAATCTTGTCTTTTGGCGATTGTCCTAGGGGGAGTTTCTGGTGGAATTGTCCTGGGGGTAATTGGAACGGGCATGATTTAATATCTTATGGATACATTATATAGTACAGCGGATAAGCTCCCAATATAATGAAAATTGTGCACTTTTTGACAAAAGCATGAAACTTCTAGCATAGTTAGTTTAGACCATAAGATTTATTTTCAGATGTGGAGGGAAGTCAGATTTGACCTCTGATGACCCTGAAAGGTCAAATCCAAAATGGCCGCCAGTCCGTATGGTCTAATGTACAAACACGCTTAACTTTTGAACCAAATAGTCCAGAAAAAACGTTTAAGGTGTCATTTCCAACTAACTTGGGGATGCCAATTCATTTGGTAATACTTTTGAGATCGCCTGAACTCGGGGTTTTGCATTTAGGTCAAGGTCAAGGTCAAAATTGACTTAAAATAGCAAGTTTTGAATGGTTACAAATGAGATTTGTCATTTGTTCTCAAATTTCTTTAGGAATGGTTCCCCTGCATAGTCCTCCACCTTAATCCTTTTCAGGTAGTTTATTTCACATTTTGTTTTGACCTCTGATGACCCTGAAAGGTCAAATCCAAAATGGCCGCCAGTCCGCATGGTCTAATGTACAAACGCGGTAACTTTTGAACCAAATAGTCCAGAAAAACGTTTAAGGTGTCATTTCCAACTAAATTGGGGATGCCAATTCATTTGGTAATACTTTTGAGATCGCCAGAACTCAGGATGTTGCATTTAGGTCAAGGTCAAGGTCGAAATTGACTAAAAAATAGCAAGTTTTGAATGGTTACAAAAAGTTTTCCCATTTATTTGTCATTTCTTCTCCCCTCACCCTGTGTTCTCAAATTTCTTTAGGAATGGTCCCCCTTCATATTCCCCCACATTAATCCCTTTCAGTTAGTTTATTTAACATTTTGATTTGACCTCTGATGACCCTGAGAGGTCAAATCAAAAATGGCCGCCAGTCCGCATGGTTTAATGTACAAACACGCATAACTCTTAAACCAAATAGTCCAGAAAAACGTTTAAGGTGTCATTTCCAACTAACGTGGGGATGCCAATTCATTTGGTAATACTTTTGAGATCGCAAGAACTCAGAGCTTAGCATTTAGGTCAAGGTCAAGGTCAAAATTGACTAAAACAAAGCAAGTTTTGAATGGTTACATATAGTTTTCCATTTATTTGTCCCCCTATATAATGTTCTCAAATTTCTGTAGGAGTGGTTCCCCTGCATAGTCTCCATCGTAATCCCTATCAGTTAGTTTATTTCACTAATTATAGCACCAAACCATTTGTCTTGTAACTGACCATATGCATAGCATGGTCAGTGGGCAGCTAGGCAGTATACGGCAAAAACCTCAATTCAAGTCAGGAAAACTGCTCCTTTTCATTACTGCTCAATAATACTGGTAAGATGTTTTTTAAGTTACTTTGTGTTTTATTTGGTGCTAAGTAATTTAAAGGATCACTACAGAGTTTGAGGAACAGGCCATAAAGCAAAATAACGGTTCTGCTAACACTAGACAACATCACCATGACCAGCAACCTGGAGTGCAGGCAGCATTCTTGAGGGATGGGAACTTCTGACAGTACTGAAAGAGATGGGGAATCCATTTCTAGAACAAAGTCAAGACCTACTAGTCATTGGCAGTGTACGACACCTGTCACACAAACACTTCATACGAACAAGTTGCCATTTTTCAGTCGGCAGCCGGCGAAGGTTATGTTAAAACAGTAGGCACAGCTTGCAGCACTTAAGAGGGACTGTGGTCTCTTTTTGAGGATGTACATCTCGTGTCAGACAAGGGATGGAGATATGGACAATTCCTTCTCTCATGAAAACCAGGCAGCCCCGCCAGCTTTGTTAACTTGAGGAAAATGCGGTTTGGAGTTAAAGCAGATCTACTTCGCTGCCTGGAATCAAATCTACTCGAAAACAATAGTGCACCTGGGGCCCAAGCAATAATTATTGATGGTGAAGCTGCGGTTCAAATGCTCAATCCTGGAACATCAAGAACATTTCAAGAGTATGGAGAAAGAGTGTTTGCCCCATACATCTTTGCTCTACTCGAGAAAAGCATCCGCATCGACCTTGGCTAGGGTGTATACTTACCTGCTAGCCTGAAAGCCTCAATAAGGCAGGAAAGGGCACCAGTAAAAGGGTGGCTCTTTCTACTGTGCTGCCAGAAAGCTGGAAGGACTTCTTTCGAGTCAATGAGAACAAACCCGAATTGTTGGATTTCATGTCATGTTGTTCATCTTCCTCTACCACAGGGCAAGGAACTGTATAATATGCAACTGATGGAAGTGGAGTACTCTGCTCTCCTGCTGAGTCACACTTGGCAGGCCTTGCCCCATGGGTGTAAAAGGGTAACCATACGTACTGGTGGTACTGATGCGGTTGAACTGGCTGTGGCTTCATTCAGCAAGACAGCTCCTGATGCTGTGGATCGCTTTTGGTGTCAGATCAAGCTTTCGGTACATAGCTTTTCACAAAATCATGATGGTTGCCACCATGAGTCCGACACAATGTATGACTCTCCCAATCTTTCATGCGTTCACCGGGTGTCAGACTGTTTCTGCATCCAGAGGAAAAACTTAGAAGTCTTTCCCAGAAGTGAATGATTCCTTCAGTGAACTCCTGTGCATGCCTAGGGAGGTCAGTGAAGGATCAATGTTACTGCCAGAGCGATTTGTGGTGCTGATACGACCGAACCAGTGAGAGCATGGTAGTGAATGATGCCAGGAAACAGCTCTTCGCACAGAAGTCTAGAAACCTGGAGAACTTTCCTCCAACCCAGACAGCACTCAAGCAGCACATCAAGTGCACTTGCTACCAGGCCAATTGTTGGAACCAGATATTGGCCAAGAATCCAGAGATGCCAGAGCCATCTGACTTGGGCTGGACAAACAAAACAACTGGGTGGCAGCCTCTTTGGATCACTCTCCCGGAAGCATCAAAATTGTGCCATGAATAATCCACTGTCGCTGCAAGAAAGGATGCACTGAACTGTGCTCTTGTTCTGGAGACTGTTAGATTTTGATCGTTACCATTAGGTTAATTCATAAGTGGATAGTGCTAAATTCATGGGGTAATGAACAGGTTTTAGGTCGTATTTGGAATAGCTTTTTTGGTCTTCTGGGCCCAATTTATTAAAGCTGCTTACCGGTAATCAAATTTTCGTGCTATAACTGTAGCAGACAAATTTGTTATCAAGAAAACAAGGCGTCCACCTTGTGCGTTCACAATGAATTTGCATTGTTACAACATTAATTTTCGTCCAGTAAGCAGCGTAAGGTTAATGCATTTTCGTGTGCTTACGGTTAGCAGTGCTACGAGGCAGAAACTCATACGTAAGCACAGAACCAGCCGATAAGCAGCTCTATAAAATATGGCCCTGGATAGTCAAAGTGGTGGTACACGGGTCTTTTTTTTTTTTTTTTTAAATAATGACCCCTTAAGTGTCAAAATAGAGGCAAAGTTTATTTTTAAAAAGAAAACATCACTTTTGTTGGCCTAATATGACCTTGAACTTGACCTTATTGCAAATCCCTGAGTTCTGGCGATCTCAAAGTATTGCGTAATGAATTGGCATCCCCAAGTTAGTTGGAAATGACACCTTAAACGTTTTTCTAGACTATTTGGTTCAAAAGTTACAACGTTTGTACATTGGCCATGCGGACTGGCGGCCATTTTGGATTTGACCTCTCATGGTCATCGGAGGTCACATCAAAATGTGAAATAAACTAACTGAAAAGGGTTAAGGTGGAGGACTCTGCAGGGGAAACATTCCTTAATAAATTTAAGAACATAGGGGAGAACAAAATGGGGATTTAACCTTCAGTAACCATTCAAAACTTGCTATATTTGGTCAATTTTGACCTTGACCTTGACCTAAATGCAACACCCTGAGTTCTAGCGATCCCAAAAGTATTACCAAATGAATTGGCATCCCCAATTTAGTTGGAAATGACACCTTAAACGTTTTTCTGGACTATTTGGTTCAAAAGTTACCGCGTTTGTACATTAGACCATGCGGACTGGCGGCCATTTTGGATTTGACCTTTCAGGGTCATCAGAGGTCAAAACAAAATGTGAAATAAACTACCTGAAAAGGATTAAGGTGGAGGACTATGCAGGGGAACCATTCCTAAAGAAATTTGAGAACAAATGACAAATCTCATTTGTAACCATTCAAAATTTGCTATTTTAAGTCAATTTTGACCTTGACCTTGACCTAAATGCAAAACCCTGAGTTCAGGCGATCTCAAAAGTATTACCAAATGAATTGGCATCCCCAAGTTAGTTGGAAATGACACCTTAAACGTTTTTCTGGACTATTTGGTTCAAAAGTTAAGCGTGTTTGTACATTAGACCATACGGACTGGCGGCCATTTTGGATTTGACCTTTCAGGGTCATCAGAGGTCAAATCTGACTTCCCTCCACATCTGAAAATAAATCTTATGGTCTAAACTAACTATGCTAGAAGTTTCATGCTTTTGTCAAAAAGTGCACAATTTTCTTGCTAAGCCGCTGCACTAATAAGGCTTTTATCTCGGTTGAGCTTATATGACCGAGGGTCCGAGCAGGGGCGTCGCTAGACCTTTTTCAGTAGGGGGGTGTAGAGGCCAACGATTACCGACAAAACTAGCCACCAATAAATATTACCGACAAAATTAAATGTCCAATATCTACAAATTCAACCCTATAAACCTGGGGCCGAAGGCTAAATTGTTTTTCCTATGGACTATCTATAGTACTTGCATATGCGCAAACTGGTAATTTTTCCTCGACGACATAAATATACGAATTATTTCTTCAATTTAGTCAGCATCATAGCTATATATTTTAAGGCAGGCGCGGAGCTAGGATCTTATTTTAGGGAGGGGCGGTAGTGAGCAAGAGAATCACTTAAAAGCGCGCTCATTAGGGGGGTGTGGGTGATGGGCCTCCCGCGCGAAGCGCGGAAGCTTAGACGTTTCCTTAAATTATTAGGAAAAGAAGACGATTAATTGTACCGTTTTCGAATGTTAATCCTTGTCTGAATTCATTTTTTTCCTCCCGCGCGAAGCGCGGAAGTTTTGACGTTTCTTTAAATTATTAGAGAAAGAAGACGATTCGTCGTACCGTTTTCGACTCTTAATAAGCCCTATTCATCTGAATTCAGTTTCCCCCTCTCGCGCAAAGCGCGAAAGCTTTGACGTTTCCTCAAATTATTAGAGAAAGAACACGATTCGTTGTACCGTTTTCGAATGTTAATCCTTGTCTGAATTCATTTTTTCCTCCCGCGCGAAGCGCGGAAGCTTTGACGTTTCATTAAATTATGAGTAAAAGCAGACGATTCGGTGTACTGTTCTCGACTCTTAATCCTTGTCTGAATTCAGTTCCTCCCCCTCCCGCGCGAAGCGCGGAAGCTTTGACGTTTCATTAAATTATGAGAAAAAGCAGACGATTCGGTGTACTGTTCTCGACTCTAAATTCTTATCTGAATGAAGATTCCCCCTCCCGCGCGAAGCGCGGAAGTTTTGACGTTTCATTAAATTATTAGAGAAAGAAGACGATTCGTCGTACCGTTTTCGACTCTTAATAAGCCCTATTCATCTGAATTCAGTTTCCCCCTCTCGCGCAAAGCGCGAAAGCTTTGACGTTTCCTCAAATTATTAGAGAAAGAACACGATTCGTTGTACCGTTTTCGACTCTAAATAAGCCCTATTATTTTTTTCTGAATTCAGTTTTCCCCTCTCGTGCGAAGCGCGGAAGCTTTGACGTTTCCTTAAATTATTGGAGAAAGAAGACGATTTGTTGTACCGTTCTCGACTCGTCTAAATGAAGTCTTCCCCTTCCGCGCGAAGCGCGGAATTTTTGGCCTTTCATCACAATATAGAGATAGGAAGACGATTCATCGTACCGTTTTCGACTCTTATTAAGCCCTATTCATCTGAATTCAGTTTCCCCCTCTCGCGCGAAGCTTTGACGTTTCCTCAAATTATTAGAGAAAGAACACGATTTGTTGTACCGTTTTCGACTCTAAATAAGCCCTATTTATTTTTCTGAATTCAGTTTTCCCCTCTCGCGCGAAGCGCGGAAGCTTTGACGTTTCCTTAAATTATTAGAGAAAGAAGACGATTTGTTGTACCGTTCTCGACTCGTCTAAATGAAGTCTTCCCCTTCCGCGCGAAGCGCGGAATTTTTGGCGTTTCATCACAATATAGAGAAAGGAAGACGATTCCTCGTACCGTTTTCGAATCTTATTAAGCCCTATTTATCTGAATTCAGTTTCCCCCTCTCGCGCGAAGCTTTGACGTTTCCTTAAATTATTAGAGAAAGAAGACGATTTGTTGTCAGTACCTTCGATAAAATACAAGTATTGTAGTTGTAGTCACTCTCGAAGTCGTCACAGCGGATAAGAAGTCACAGTTCGTAGGGACAAAAACTTGTCGGCCGACCGACAATATACATCTCACCACTTCAAACTTCTGCATTGATATAGTACACGAGGATCGAGCAAGAATACCGACACAGCAACATATTTACCCGTGTCTTTCTTGCTCCCTCGACGAGACGACTCCACCCCACAACCCCCTTCTCTCTTTTACTCCCACTCCTCCTCTATCAGACTCTTACCTCCCCTCTCTCTCTTCTCTTTCATCCCCCGTTTTTTTTGTTTCCCTTTCACTCTTTTTTCTTCTTTTTTCTTTTCTTTCTTTTTCTTTCTTTCCTCTCCTCCCTCTTTTTCTTTTTTTCTCTTCCTTTCTTCTCTTTTCTTTCCTTTCTTTTCCTTTCTTTCCTTTCTTTTCCTTTCTTTCTTTTCTTTTCCTTTTTTCTTTTCTTTCCCTTTCCCTCTCTTTTTTCCCTTTCTTTTTTTCCCTCTCTTTTTTTCCTTCTCTCTTTTTTCCTCTCTTTTTTCCCTCCCCCTTTTCTCTTTTTCCCGACGGCAGCGCAATTTTACCGACAATATCCTGACAGGTGGGGGGGGGGGTGTCGCACCCCCCACACCCCCCCCCCCCTTTGGCGACGCCCCTGAGGCGAATTAGAATTACTACGACTGTGCAAGTTAAAAATGAAATTGATATGAAGTATTCATCATCGTCATCATCATGAATATACCGTTCGATGTATTGCCAATTCTAACCATTTAAAGCCATGTGACTGTGACTTGTAATTATTTCTTTACATGCGCAGTCAGTAAAAAACAATGCTAATTTAAAGCGGACATTCCCATCACACGAACTGTCGAATAAAGTTAGAAATCTCATGTTTAATGTAATCGTGGCATTCTATTTCACACCAGGTTCCACTCACCAATCCGTACCCTCTAAGTGCACTCCTTCGTTTCGTCGTCCGCCACGGAACGCAGACGATCGTGCTGGCGCGAATCACCGGTTCAAGAGACAACGAACTCGTGTGACGTGTGTGGATATACAGGGGTGCGGATCGAACAACCGTGAATCACACCAGCGATGCTTTAATACAAGGGAGAAATCTGTGCAACCGTTGGAAGAGAAACTTCTCCATGCACATGCGCTAAGATTCTGCTGGTAAGTCTTGAGCTGGTTTTCATCTCATGGATCCATATTTACCCTGATCGTCGTTTGAAGCAGACTCGGCTAGTGGTTGAAGAAGAAGAATAACGTACTTGAGTTGAAAGGATATTGGCTCCATTCTAAAGAGGTTCTTCTCTACGTACTAGTCTTCTTGAAACTTTCTTCAGCGAGTTCTTATACCGGAGAATATCTTAATGCCCTTCGGTTTATGTTACATTCGCTAAATCTTCTTGAATTTCGATTGTTTGGGCAGCACCTGGAGTTTATATTTCTGTACCATACAACAGGTAAGAGCATGACTATTTACCATGTTTCAAGCATTTTTAGAAATATTGTTATCTGTGTATTAAAACAGAAAGATCTTGATTGCATACAATCGAGGTCATAATGTTTTCTTCTTCTTTTCAATTTATGTCTTGTCTAATATTAAGGTCAGAGTAGTTGTCGTTTTGTCCTTCTGTTTAACGTGTCATTCATATTGAACTTTCACAACTCTTGGCAACAAAAACTCTTGAGTGGATATGTAAAGGAAATGTAATATGTATTGTTTGATATTCACTTTAACGGTTTCTATTAACTGAACGTATGGATTGGCGTATACAGCAAAAAATTATGTGAAACCGGGGGACGCCACCAATTTTTTGGCAGAACTTCCCAATTTGCTAATTATTGACTTTATGAGGTCTATATTGCGATTGCCGTTGTGTGCACAAATATATCAGTATGGCATTGTTTATTTACATTATTTTCTGGTGTGAAATGAATTATGTTATTCAACTCAATTCAAAGTTTATTCAACACTCTTCATTAAAACATTTAAAACATACAAATACTGAATGGAATGATAAAAAATATAAAAAAATAGTGATAACAAATTAAAATGGCAAATTATGAGTGCATTTGGGATAGGCAGAAAAAAAGGGATTCCTTATATGAAATCGTACCCCTAAAACACTCATATACAGGGAAAAAAAAACGAGAACAAATAAAAACAGAACAAACATACTATCATGTACAATCAGAGTAAAAAACACTAGGAAGACATTGTAGCAAATTTACTCTACAAAAGTATCAAAGTAGCCCATGCTATGAAAACTGATTATTATACTTATTTAACAGAAATTGTTTGTATTCAATTTTGTAAAGATTGCGAGTTTTGCATTTTTGGATACTATTCCATATCAATGGTCCTTTTATGTATTTTATTGGTTGCTTTCTCAGAGGACACGTTTTCATTGACTCGTATGTATTTGATGTTTGTGGCGATCATTCTTTATTAGTGGTAAAATAACAATTCCAGACTCTCGTGTCTTTCTGATTAACCTGTTGCAGCACATGCATGTTGTTTTGATCACATTCTTTTATTCGATTTATAATTGTATCCTCGCTATTCTGTATCGAAAAACATTACCTAAATTATTGTCCATTTGTCCATACTTTAAGTTTAGAGAAAGTATTTACATATGGTCGGGATGAAAATGAGAATAGAAATGAATGTAGTGTTTTATTTTACTCTAAGTATGAATATGGTTGATAACAAACCTGAAATGAATGTAGTGTTTTATTTTACTCTAAGTATGAATATGGTTGATAACAAACCTGACCCAGTGTTGAAATTTCCTATAAATTTGAGTTTAAATGTGTGGGAGGAATAATCCAAATTGAAGCGAGGGTATCATTCCTGTCCTGTTCCCACGCACTAAAGACAACAATCGTAGACACCAAACTCTGCCCTTTGTGTCAGGTTGAGAAAAACAAAGATATTTGTTGAGCCCGGCCAATGACGTTTACAAGCTGATCGCCTGTCTGATTATCAAGATATTTATGATTGGAAATGAAAACAAATTTTGCGTTTGCCTAACGGTTTCATTACACTACAGTCTGTTGGGGAAAACGAGTATGGTAAAACCGGTCACTCTTAATATTTTTTATTTTTTGAGGCACTTCTTAATCATTTTGAAGCGCAATTTATTAAGGGCATAAACACCATATCACATACACTGATAACACGTAGGACCGTGCATCTCAGATTTAACATTGTTAAACGATGCCTTTAAGGTGACAGAGAACGTTCTACTTCTTTAGACCCGAGCGTTTGGAATCAAACTTCCGAATTTTACCAGAAAGCATCAACTTTCTCATGACCATCAAATGTCCTGGAAATTCGTAAGAGCGTTTTTGAAAACTATACGCCTTATTTATTCTATCACGATATTATTTGCAATCTTCTTGGATCCCGTTAAGCGCCTTTGTATTGAATTTAGAAAGATGAGTAGCGTAATTCTATGTAATATTAAGTTCATGATGAAGTTGTTCCGATCAACGAAAGACATTTTGTGTGAAACACATTTCAATATGTCACGAGCTGTCTCACATGACACTTCTCAATCAATTGAAATCTTAATTTAAGTTAAGAAATTGCTGTGCTCATGAGCCCTTATTTTCTGTATCGGCTCTGAAAGATAAGGAGAGATAGTGCGTTCATATCTGAAATTTTTTGTGGAGAATTATATGAAAACAAGGTCATGTTAATCACATTAATACAAGTATTTGATAAAGATTAATAGATAACGAACAACGCAGTATATACAGAAATGAAACCCAAATATTTTGTTCAGCTGTTCTAAATCCCCTTAAACATCCAAATACTGCACCTTTAAAAAATAATTGATTATTTGTGAGATCAAGATTCATTTGGGGTAAGTCCAAGGTATCTTTCAGTAAAAGTGGAGTTCTGATCTTAAATCGACACCTAACTCATGCTTCATATTTCGCATGATCGAGTAAAGATATCAATTCATGGCCTACTTAAATCCGAGGTGCCCCAGGAACGTAAAGGGGGTATCTCACTGAGCGGCGAATGCTTGCGAAAGTAGCGCAATTGGGGTTTCGACAGATTTCGTAAAAGGTTGTAACAGGTTGCAAGAAAGTTCGCAAACATTAAATTTCTTTGCGAATTTATTTTTCCGCAGACAGTTGCAAGCGTTTGCAACCCAGTCGTAAGCCTTTGCAAACGGTTTTAAGACGGTGTCCATGAAGTTCTTGTTGATTTGCCAATGCTAGCGATCACGTTACCATTATGGTTCCTATAGAAAATCGACCCATTGAGTACCAGGAGTTAGCAAAAAGTCCCAAATATTCACAAATAGTGCCGAAGGATTGGAAAATAGTTGCTAATCTTCGCAAAGACTGTAGCTAACATTTGCTTACAGTCGCTGATAGTCGCCAACTGCCTTAATTTCGCAAACACTTTCGTCAAAATTCGCTCAAATGTTGCTAAATGTCTCAAGGGTTAACCCTGACAAAGGCGGCCCTCCCGGGGGGGGGGGGGGCAAGGGGGGCACAGTGCCCCCACTTTTTCAAGCACCCGAAATGTGCCCCTTTAACTTTGTAGGACGTGCCCCTTTTTACATAGGAAGAGTGCCCTTTTTACTTTGACAAGTGCCCCTATTAATTTGTAAAAGTGCCCCTTCCCCTTTTCACCTCTTATAAGTGCCCCTTTTTTTTCCACACGTGCCCCTTTTCCTTCGACAAGTTCCCATTTTCCTTTACAAAAAGTGTCCATTTTCCATTCTCATATTAAATGCCCTTCTTAATCCCTTTTCAGGTACGAGAGGTGCCCTTTTTCACTTTCGATAAGTGCCCCCTTCACCTTTGATGATTGCCTTTTTCAAATCTGAGAGGTGCCTCTTTTCCTTTGTAAGAAGTGCCCCTTCCCCTTTAATGACTACCCCCATTTTAACTCGGATAAGCGCACCATATATTTTCACATTTGCCCCTTTACCTTTCTAATAAATGACCTGTTTCCTAATGAAAAGTGCCCCCAGTACAAAAAGAGCCCCTTCCCCTTCTCATAAATGCCCCTTCTCATAAATGCCCCTTTTCATCTCCGGTAAATAACCCTTTTCAGGTACGACAAGTTACTCCTTTTCACTTCAGATAAATGCCCGCTTCACCTCCGATAAATGCCCCTTTAAACTCTGATCAGTGCCCATTTTCTTTCAACAAATGCACATTTTCCTTTATTATAAGTGCCCCTTTTTCATTCACATAAGTGCCCCTTTTCATATATGGTCGTTGCCCATTTTCAGGTGCGATAAGTGCCTCTTTTAACCTCTGATAATTCCCCTTTTAACAATGATACGTGCCCCTTTTCCTTTCTAATAAGGGACCTATCCCCTTTTCATAAATGCCCTTTTCACCTCTTATTTCCGTCGTCAAATGCCCATTTCAATTCTCATGACTGACTTTTTTCAACTCATGGTAAGTGCCTTTTTTTTAAGTTGTAAAAAATACTCCATTTTCACCTCTGATAATTACTCTTTGTACTTTGACACATGCTCCTTTTCTTTTTTTATAAGTGTCCCCTTTTCCTCTCATCATAAAATGCGCCCCTAATTTCAAGCGACTAAGAGCAATTCCCCCCAAAGCTCGCTCGCTACGCTCGCACGCATTTATAGATGATAATACTTATGTTACTTATCAAAGGTCTTTTCTTTGCTTATAACCCCATCAGGATTAGGTTTTGTCCTCTGTATAAGTTGTAATTTTTCGCACTGCCACCTAACAAATGTTAAACTTTTTCCTCGCTCGCTTCGCTCGCTCGCAAATAAATTGTCAAACCATCACACCCAGCTGCAAAGTATGATGCTTAAGCAATATCTTTTATGGTGTATAAAGTGAAACAAATATTGAAATCATCCCTGATAATGTAATCACCATGTAGGGTTATATACCAATGTCTACAAAAATTGTATATTTTCGCTTTGAGATTTCCCTATGTAGGTGCTTTTTTTTTCCTCCAGAAAGTGCCCTTTTTTCTTGGTGCCCCCTCCCACTTTAGAAGTCGCTCGGCCGCCCCTGAACCCTGAATTTCGCCACCATATAGCTTTGACTTGCCCATACATGTAGGTATATACAGTATAACTTATATTTCATTGGCCAATACCGTGTCCTGCTTTTGAAATGACATATCTCTCAATCTTTTCGGTCATGGTTTATGTTGGATGCAGAACCCTAATATCCTGTACCGTGTTCATAAAAAAGGTCTATGGAGTCTTGGTTCATTTACTCGTTAATAAACCGAAACAGACGAGACTTTTAATGGGTCAGTGCTGTGCCCTGCCTTTAAAATGACGTCTTTCTCAGTCTTGTCCGTCATGGTTTATCACTGCTGGATGCAGAAAGTCTCGCAGGTGTTTATATCAAAATCTTGGGACTCGTGGCTCGTTTAAGCTTTAACAATCATAGCCAGACATCAATCAGCGTCCACTCTATTTTTACTTTAGGCTGCAGTGGCATATCGAGTCCACCCATTCAAGGGGCACTGCAGAGATTGGGGTGGTATAACTTGGAACATGAATTACAAAATTAGATTAGGGGAGGGGACAGGAGGCGGTCCAGTCGTTTTATTTTCCCGCCTTTTCTCCTTATCCATTTACTTTCCTCTCATTTCGCGCCTTTTCTTTTCCTTTTTCATTTCATCAGTCGATGGGATGGGGTGGGGGGGGGGGGAGGTACGTGTACGCCCCCCCCCCCTGTAGCTACGCCATTGGTAACGAGACGGAGCTTAATTCAGAATTGAAATTGAAACCAGAGAGGATATGAAGGTCATTCCCTCCATCATGACCATTGTGTATCTACCATGTGCGTCATCGAGTGGGCTAGCTGCATCCATCTTTTATTAAAAAATGGGGTTTTCCTGTTTTGCTTGAAATGCAATCCTGGTATATTCTGGTCATCTATCTCTCTCTCTCTCTCTCGTTCTCTCTCTCTCTCTCTCTCCCTCTTTCTTTCTCTTTCCCCTCCCTCCCTCTCTCCCTCTCTCTCTCTCCCTCTCTTTTTTTCTCTCTCTCTCCTCGTCTGTAAACCGGTAATCCGACTTAGTTTCAGGAGGAGGCAAAACCGACCATTGTCCTCTTTGAAACAAGTGGTATGCCTTAATCATAGAACCCCCTAAAAAAGGGTTCGCCTCTTCAAATTTCCGACCCCCAAATCACCTAAAAACAGCGATGTCCTGTTATGTTTTTTGTATTGTTTGTATATTTGTTTGTCATGAAATTTTAAATTTAAAATGGGCACCGAAAAAACTGATGATGATCCTTGTCAGACTTCGCCTCAAGATCCTACACCTGCCCCTGTTCTTAGGTTTTGAATTTGAATGCGTCACGGTGGTCTTTGGTCGAAGCCATGTATGTTTGTCGCGAAAGTTGAATGTTCTTGGTACATCCAGAGTAGATGGTAACTTACTGATATTAAATCCTCAAATATTTTTTGTCTTTAAACAGCACAATAGGGCCCTTTAAAGGGATCCGGTAACTTTGTCTCAGATTCTGAAACAAAATTCTGGATTTAGCTCATGATGCAATGATAATTATAAACCTTTAGGTCAGTCAGGAACCCCATGACTTTTACAAGCCGATCGCCTGTCTGATTATCAAGATATTTATGATTGGAATTACAAATTTTGAAAACCGTTCACCTGACGGTTTTCATAACACTACAGTCTATTGGGGAAAACGAGTATGGTAAAACCGGTCATTAAAAGATTTTTACTTTTTGAGGCACTTCTTGATCATTTTGAAGCGCAATTTTTTTTTAGGGCTTCAATATTACACCATATCACAGACAATGATAACACGTAGGGCCATGTATCTCAGATTTAACATTGTTGAACGATCCCTTTAAAGTCTGATTTATTTTTCCAAAGTGGCAAATAGGCTTAAATTCCCCCCACTAGATAAAGTGTAATTCTGTTTTGTGAGATAACAAACAATAAATAATTTGAACATGGAAAGCACTTTATTCGGTAATTATCAACGAATAGGCTTCACATCATCAAGCTCCGATTAATTCCACTAAAGATTTGTCAGAAACATGTTTAAAATGTATTGAACTATCAGGAAATATGCCTCAACCAGTAAACCTGTTTTAATTATCCTTTTTATCACGACCTCCAAATGATTTCTCTTACAAAATAGTCTTACTTTAATTACCAAATCAACACTAGATCTCTTTATGATGCTATGTATTTCAATTATTATAAGCGTAATGAGGAGCCCGTAGATTATTGAGTTTGATTGAAAACAAGTATATCTTCCTTCTCCCTCTCTCTTTCTCTTTCTCGTTCACCCTTCCTATCGTCCAGGCCCCAGTCAGATATCCCTTACAGCTGCATGAACTAGCAAACCAAATATCCACATAAAAAGAAAGCAGATTAATGTCTTTGAATGCCTGCCCCTTGGAGACTATGTACCTAGAAAACCTTAATCTGGTGCCATGATCGTAAATGGAACTATTGAATTTCTTCTGGCAATGGCGTGGCGTATGAAAAATTGATTAACAAGGGAGGATGCGGTATCCTCCCTAAAATAGGATGGGAGCTAGGGGGGGGGGGGGGTGCCCATCTGCACTGGTTAGCATCACGCGGCGTATACACTGTAATGCCCGTTGTATACAATAGGTCAATTTATTGACGTAATGTTGCGTCAACGATTGGTACGCTCTCTGCTGCCCCATGTCAGAGAGACAAAAAAGGAATGCTAAATGAACTAAACAAATTAACAGTACTGACACAGTATGTGGGCTAAATGCGTCCATATTCCTGATTAGCGCGGATAGTGACGCAGCTAAAAGGGCCGATCTTTAGCAACGTGCAAAATGACTCTTGAACACTAGAGGTTCAATTAGTTAACTTAACATTGCATTGCCACAGTGACTAGCCCCGTCTTTGTGAGATTTTAATCGTAAACGTAGTGAATACAAAGTCAATTGCAAATAATGCTTTGCATTTCTGATGTATGGTCGGACTACGATTATACAGGGTCGATTAATTAGCGCATCTTTACAATGACGCAATCATAATAAATCCTATCTACGTGCACCGGGAATATGTGGTCTTCTGTTGCTTGCTTTTTCTCTTGTCGTTTTCTTTTGAGTTGTTCTGTTATTATTGTTTCGCGGGGGCTTCAGTAGGGGGCAACCACTGGCTCCATGTCCGGTTGGCTACGCCATCATTATACGATACTGCACTCTTCAGTCTTTGCGATTGGGAATATTTATTCTTCCCGACGCGCTGTAATGGATACGGTAAATCCCGCGGTGTTTGTGTCTGAGAGCCGTCGGGATTGTAAAACTTAATCTGATTGTATTTATAATACAGAACATGATAAAAATGCCGCTGACATAACAGTGCTTCAAGAGATAGAAACGTTTAAATCAATTAAGTGTGAGCTATACCATGGACCTACGTACATGTAGGTCCATGAGCTATACTGTGATAAGTTCAATTTGAGATCTGTGTGAAACAACCCCCCCCCCCCCCCCAAAAAAAAAAAAAAAAAAAAAAAAAAAAAACGATAGCCTATCCCTACATAACAATTGGATCATTCTCAAAAGAATTATTCCATGAATAAAAGCTCTGTTATGAGCACGTTAAGAATACCCCCCCACCCTCCCCAAGATAATGAGAATTGCTTTCGTTTTCTCATTATCAATGTTAAACGCATACAGCAAGAAAATTTTCGTGTAGATCTGAGAAGCTGAACCCGATTATCCCTCAAGAAAAGGCCTTCAGAATATAGGCCTATGTCCTAGTAACTGTAAGAAAAAAAGTGAGATTAACTTTTATCTGGGTGAGATTCACGGCCTGTTACGCGCTCCGTTGAAAGGTCAATCCCTACGGCCCTATGTGTTACCAGTGTCTGTGATATGGTGTAATATTGAAGCCCTAAACAAGTTTGCGCTCCAAAATGATCATAAAGTGCCTTAAAAAAAAAAGTCACTTTGAGTGACCGGTTTTACCATACTCGATTTCCCTAATAGACTGTAGTGTTAGGAAAACGCAAAATTTGATTTCGATTTCCAATCATAAATATCTTGATAATCAGACAGACGATCGGCTTGTAAAAGTCATGGGGTTCCTGACTGACCTAATGGTTTATAATATCAAGGATTTTGTTTTAGAATCTGAGACAATGCTACCGAGTTACGTTAAGAGATTAGAATTAAAGATACCAATCCGTCCACAGACGCACATCCATACAGCGTTCCAAAGTACGTCATGGCGTTAGTATTATTATTTTTAATAGATAGTCAGTAAGTGGGATAGATAATTTTGTAATCTGTAGGCAAAGCAACTTAGACACTGTTTAGCGTTTAAATGTAGTTTGATAAATGTCAAGAAACGAATGCAAGCAGATATTTCTAGAAGGCAAGAAAGACATACCAAAACACCAGAAAATTGGTCTGTTTTGTCGATTCCTCTGCGGGATGACACTTGCAATAGGGCATATTGTCACGATAAGATTCACCGAACGGTTTCTTTTTGTCTTGATGGAAGAGACTTGCAAGAAATAAGCCCAATAGCAATTTCAATACCCTTATGTATTCGTGGTATTGACAATAGACATGTTGTTCGGTTACGTTTTAGATCATGGTAATGTTCACACATTTGAAAAGGGATGACACACAGTGGCCTGGTTTGTAGATGAGTCAGGTTGATTTTTGGAGGTCTGAAAGTGTTCAAATTTAAAACTAGAATTCGGTTGTATTGTTCCACGTATTGTCACTGCAATAAAACAATAGCCATAACCGATAGTCGAAACACGGAAGCGGAAGTTGAATGTGAACGATTGATTTACAAATTTAAACATAAGTTTGGATTTATATCTAGATTAGCTTCTGCAATTATAGGTAGCTCACATTCAAATGAAATTTTGAATGATTGATTGATCAGGTAAACAGGTATAAATGTACATGGTTGGTAATTTGTATACTATTTTTTGTTTAACTATGTATATATTGTGGAATTTTTCTTTCGTAATTCTTTTTGTAATTCATGTTTCAAGCACTTAAAAGTACTACGTCTTTTAAAGAGAATCAATGGAAATATCAAAATATTGAAACTTTCAAGAAACAAGTTTTGAAATAAAACCACTTGAACATCATCCATAGCTGACAGTTTGTTATCATGCTTAAAAAGAAGAAGAAGAGGAAAGAGAAGGAGAAGGAGAAGAAGAAGAAGAAAAAAGAAGAAGAAGAAGAAGAAGAAAATGAAGAAGAAGAAGAAGAAGAAGAAGAAGAAGAAGAAGGAGGAGAAGAAGAAGAAGGAGAAGGAGAATGAGGAGAAGAAGAAGAAGAAGAAGACAAAGGAGGAGGAGGAGTAAGAGGAGAAGATAAAGAGATAAAAGAAAATGAAAACTACCTGTGCTCCTTCGTTTTTTTCATATTTGTTTCAAGCTCCATCCTCAAGAATTATATTCTCCCTTATATAAATTTCTTTTGATTGGGACATTTGCGAATGGCTGGAAGCACTTCCGTTGTAAATGTACCTGGGTCTTTAGCTTCTCCCTCAGGGCTGGTTTGAGTGGCAGGCAAACAATGGATGATGATACGGAGGATATTTCTTCACACCCGACCATTGGCGTATCCAGAAGAAGAGGAGTGGAGGGGCGGGGGGGGGGGGGGGAGGGGCTGTCGAATATCTATAACTTTGTAGGCCTTCAAACGGGGGGATGCTAATTATAATGATAATAACTACAATAATACAAATAATGATGACACTGATGATGATAATAATAATGAAGATAATAGTAGTAATGATAATGATGACAATAATACTAATAATGATAATGATGATAATAATACTAATGATGATAATGATATTAATGAAGATAACAATAGTAATGATATTGATAATAATGACAATGATAATGATGATAATAATAATAGTATACAAATATACACTGCCTTGAGAGGTTCTGGTTAAAACTATGCGCAAGAGGTGGCTCCAATAGTACTATTTGCTGAGGGGCGCAGCCCCGAAGTAAATGGTACTATTGGAGTCACCGAGGCCCGTAGTTTAACCAGTACCTCGAATAGAAGGCATGGTATATTTGTTTTATATCCTGCAACAACAAAAATGTCAATTTGTATCTAAAAAGATTTAAAATATTTTGTTTTCATTAAAGGTACTATATCCCATTTGCAGGCCCAAAAAATGAAAAAGTTAAATTCCAACTGCATTTGAAAGATAATACTAATTTAGAACTTCCCTAAAAAAGGTGGGGCTTGAAAATGTCTTCAAGTGGGAAAATAACTATTAGTTGTCAAATCGACTTTAGGGCTTTAGAGCCCAAAAGTAATAGTCTTGATTTTCAGACAATTGTACCGAATGGTCTTACGTTTTATGCTGCGCAAAGATTCAATCAGTTTAATCTTGGCCATCAGAAGAAGTGGTTTATTGATGTAGACAAATGCTCATGTACCCTTTACAACTCTTTTCATGTATGTTATTACCAAAGAAGAAAAAAGCCAGTCAGTCACTCAATAGTGTCTGACAGTGAAGTCTAGCAAGTAAACAGGTTTCCTTGCATAATTTGAATATTAGAACACTGCTAACGTTTAAATTTCACAGATAGGACATACATGACATATTCATAATTCCTGCAAAGTTTTACAGCATTTGAGGTTGGCTGCAAAAGGGACATAGTACCTTTAAATTAAGATTTGAAAAAAAAAATTGATTCAATTCAACAACAACAAAAAAAAATCACTTTTTTTTTTCAACTCCCAAATAGTAAACCAAAATAGTACTCTCATATAGTACTTTCTAAAAATAGGTCAAATATTTTTTGGTCATGTGACGAGCTCTCAACCAATCAAAAGCCAACAAATTTTTGATGCAGGATATAAAAGTATATATAATGATAAAACTAGTAATAATAATAATAACAAAAACGATGATAAAAATAATACTAATGATAACATAATGCTACTACTACTTCTACCAACATTAATACTATTAAACAAATATTTGGTGTTTTTTTTTCTTTATATAAGGCGAACATATTTATCCCTATACCAGCCTGAAGGCACCTACAAAATAAGAATCCAAAAGCTCAAAAGGCATAATATACAGTGCGTCCCAGAAAAAACAAAACCGAGAATTATCGTTGTTTTATCATAACTTAATCACAATTATAATTAATAAATGACACATATTTGTAAAGCTTGGATGTCCTCTTTCATTTCATGCAACTCATATGATGCATATTTCACGCATGGGTGATTAAAAGCAATTTGAAGGAAGGAAACCCAGAAAGTCATTTGGCGGGCGGTATCTGAATTTCGAAGAAAAATTCACATTTCTAGACAGTTCAGTTTTTGCCCCTTCATATGACACCTCAATCAGGAAAATTGAGCAAGGAATAACAAAGTTCTGTTTGTTTAAAGTGATGCTTGCACTTCCATAGTTTGATTAAACTAATTTGTTTTCACTGGCTGCCTGCCGTAGCAACAAGCATAATCGACAAAAGACTCGTTTCATTGACAATCAGCCATGCATGAAATCTTTCGTCTATGTCTATGTCAAACTCCACCCATAGATGGATACGACATTGATTTGGGGTATGTTCCATAAAGCTTGTTATCAATAACACGAAACACTAATAATTGTTATGAGCTACTGAAATCCTTGCATTTGGGTGGCTGAGACAATTTGCAATATATTTTTTGGATTGGTTATTGATAAAAGGTTTCATCAAACAGGGACCTGGGGGTGTTGAAGCTGGATGCCCCTGAACAGGGCAAACATTGGTTGGATCAAGGAGTCTTAAGAGATGGAGTCATATCTAGCGTATTCCCTTTGTACCATATTCGATGCCGCCAGGAGAAAATATGTTAGACATGTGCTTAACTGGATACGTAGACAAAAGTTTCCTGCCTAGCTGCAAACTAAAGGGAAATATACTTTTGTAATGATAATTTCTTTTCGCTACCACTCGCTGATAATACGAGCAGTATACAGTGCTTACCTTTACAGGACTCAACAGGAGGCAAGCAAAACGAAATGGAACACAATTTCCTGAAATATTAATCAAAATCACTCGACTAGGCACCAGTGGGCACTAATCTGACATATAACCGCATTCATTGACGTGACCACATAATTATCATCGAAACACAATTAGTCTAGCTTTGCTGCCCCAGTTCACTGGCATTTTTTTAATGTCAACAAATGATAATTTGAATCAATACAAACAAATAAAAAAGGGATTGTAGTATTTCAAATCAATCTCGACGTTAGTACAACACAGTCAAAGAAGATAGAATAAGGACACGTCATTTTTTAAAAATAGATTAGCAAATAAGCGTAAATCACGGAGAAGGCAATATAAATTTCTCGGGGAGGGGGGGGGGGGGGGTGTCTATCTGCCCCATACTTTATATACGAAGTTTCCCAGGGCATAAGTTCGATATTGGTATACAGATCGCTTTCAATTTCAAATGATTCTGTAATCAATTAGGGTCATAGCCCATAGATAAGCGTAATAGAAACTGATGACACCGTATTAACGTACTATAGGACATTATCGCCATCTTGTTTCTCGATACCATGTAATACCCAGCAGGCTAAGGTGTATTGGGAACGCTCCATCGGAAAGCGAGAGACGGACAGGATTGATGATAATCGTCAAATTAAGGGATCCTGTTTCCAATCCCTGACGGGGGTCGACGGAGATTTAAAGTTAAATTACGACAAGAAGATCGAAGCTCCTAAGGTAACGGGGTTTAAAAACACTTGGAAGTTTATGGGGGGGGGGGGTAATAGTGGGAGGATGAGGTTCTGCTCCTCCGAGGGGTGCTGGTGCTTCATCGGGCGTTGACCGATTTGAGTGTCTCCTTCTCAGAGCTAAGGGGGGGGGGGGGGGTGTAGAGAGCAAGAAGGTACGATAAACGTACAAATAATGCGTCGTCTATACGCGTGCCTGTCATACTCTTTCTACCTGTGTCACACCACGAAACCGACTTCACACTGACTCCGAACCGACCGGTTATTGGCCATTGGAGGTAATCTAATGTTATCATACATGAGTAGAAAATAATCCACTCTAACTTTTAGGAGTGGTAGTAGGGATATTGAAGTCCACTCTCAAAAAGGCAATTAAAACCACTTCGCTGGTGTGTATTTCCTTATAGCTTGGAAATGAATCCACTCTTACAACGAATTATTCCCTAAAATAATTTTCTTTTACTTTTCTGCATTAAGCGAGGATCATTCACTTTCTATCGTGTATAATGTTCGTGTCTCTTGCGATGGTGTAGTCTGAAGAATAAGTATGTCTGATGAAGCCAACGAAACATACATTACCTGAAAAGAAGCTCTTATCTATATACTGGGGTCTGCTGATCCAGTAATTCCAAAAAAGGGGCACAACTGGGCCCGTTGCATAAAACATACCATTGATGGTAACCGTGCCATATAATATAAAATACCACGGTAACATCACTCAACAGCCAGTCAAAATAACCATGGAATTACCATAAATGGCAAAACTACCATCAGATGAAATGCAAAGAGTCTCAGGAAGAAAAAAAAACACCTCTCAAAAGCAAGCAGGCAATTAAGGTAGGAAAACAAAAATTAATCAAACAAACACAAGAAAAAAAACAAATTAGGGTTAGGGTAATAAACTTTTAGTAAGATTAGGTTTAAGCATGGAGCCTTTTTGAAAAGGTGAATTTTAAGGCATGAAATTGACCAAATTTATTAGGGTAATATACTTTAAGTATGGTTAGGTTTAAGCATGGAACAGTGAAATAGCTGCAGGCCAGCGAGTAAACCGGTTTACATGTAAGCAAATACACATATCCTTCCGGATAACTGAATACAAATAAGTAGCGTGATGGAAAATAACGGTGAACATGAATGTACGATAAAAGTAGGGCGAATGTAAGAGCCGCTACAGAACCTTTTCTAAATTGACCGCGAGGCAATTGTCACCGAAGCATCAGTCGCACAACAGATTACTTGAGCATGGGAAAATTTGCATCGGGCTAAGTGGCAATTTACCCTCTCTTTATTCGCCCAAGCCCCGCGATAGTCTGCCGTGACCACCCCGGGTGACCACCTATAAGCGGTTAGGAAACTTCACTCACCCTCGAGGCAAGTGGTTCATGCGTTAGTTTCAGCTTTAGTCGTTAGGGTACGTCCTGCAGATAATTGAGAAGGGGGTTACTCGGGGCCTCTTCAGAATGCTTCGTGTTTTATTCATGACTCAACCATGTGACATGGAGGTTGACATTGACATTCGGGAAGGGGTCTTTGGCTTCCCTCCTGACATCCACGCCCACAGATACGAAATTTGAGCTTTCTATGGCCAGCTAGAGGCCGGGAGAAGAATGAGAGGTATTTGCTTTCTAATGAAATGTTCTTTCTCAAAACGCAAAAGTAACGGATCGAATTTTAATTTTGACATTTAATTTCCACAGCTCGAGGTGTTATTTTTCATTTATAAGATGGGACTAAAAGATCGAATTATGATCGGGAATGTCTAATTAAAAATTCTGAAATTAAGAGAAAGCAGATAAATTTATAGTATATTTTGACATATAATTTCCTTAGCTTTCGGTGTTATTTTTCATAGGAAATACGAAAGTAAAGCCCGGATTTCGATCGGGGATATCTAATCAAAGTTTCCAAAGTGGGTGGGGAGGGGCATGCGCGTAGCCAGGGGGCGGTGGGGGTGTTAGTTGCCGGGGCTCGAAAGAGCCTCTGTGGTGATAAAGTACGAATAACTATGTTGATAATAGATTCACATCTGCCAACTATACTGAACCTATACTTCACAATTCTAAAACTTTAAATAGTCCTCATTTGTAAAGCAGTTGCCTTCTTTTTATATATTTCTGAAGGAGTTTCCAACCCCTCAATAAGAAACATAATCCAGGTGATCAAGTTACCTTCTCGGATTGATTGATTTTTATTCGACAAGCTTCCAACATACAACAATATACAATAATAACAGATCAAAAATAAGTCAGCTTGAACAGGATAACCCACGAAAGCTTGAGAGCTTATTTCCAGTGGGGTCCCTTACAGACATGTATAAAATTAATAAGTTAAAATAGTAATATTTACAGACAGATAAGAAAATTAAAAGAACTACTTATTAAAGATAATAATAATAATAACAACATTAAACTGATGATAGAAATGATATTAAGTACAAGAAGAAAAAGAAGAAGGAGAAGCAAAAAAAAAAAGAAGGAAGAAGAGGAAAATAATGATGAATTTGTAGAATTTCTATAACGTACGAAAACATAAGTATATACAACATGAAAAAGTATGAACCGACAGAAGAATAAAAATTTCAATCTTATAACATGTCATTCACTTCTCCCTTCTCTGACTGTCAAGTATTAGGTATTCCTTTAATTTCCTCTTAAAATGATCATAGTTTCCTATTTCTTTTACACCATTAGGAAGGGAATTCCAATGTTTTATGGCATTGTAATAAAACGAATTTCCAATACTACCTACTCTTTCTGGTAAGTTAAAGTTGAATCGTCTATTTCTTGTATTATAATCATGTACGTCAGTAACAAGATCGAAGTTGGATCGAATATAATGATTCGACCTAGTATGATATATTTTATGCACGTGATGCAATACGAGTTGTTTTGATCTTTGGTCGACTTTAAGAAAACCAGCTTTAGGAAGTTCGCTGTAGCCAACATGAGTTCTTGGACCAGAACAGTTGATAAATCTCACCATTTGTTATGTATAATCTTCAACTTCTTTTGATCTGACTTGTTTATGTTACTATACCATGCAGGGTTAGCATAGTCAACAAAACATTGAATAAGAGCAAAACAGAGTGTACCTCTTGCTTTTAAATCCATACAACTTTGATATCTGTACAAAAATTTCAGACGAGAATTTGCTTTTTTTACAACTGATTCTACTAAAGATGAAAATGAAATTGCGCTAGCCAACTCAATGCCTAAATACTTCACAGACTCTTTTCTCTTGATTGCTTGATTATTGTGTGTCACTTTGAATTCGAATGACTTTTTAGAACTACTTTTAGAACAAAATAAAATGCTTTCTGTTTTTCCCAAGTGTAAAGAAAGCTTATTATCAGTCATCCAATCGACACACGTAGACAGCTGTTCACTGAGCTTTTCCTCAATATATTTAGGATCAGGATTTGAATAGAGTAGTACGCTGTCATCTGCGTACAATAATAGTTTGAAGTCTTTTATACAAATACACATACCATTTATATAACTTGAAAATAGAATTGGGCCTAAAATGCTTCCCTGAGGAACACCGCATGTTATAGGCGTTAGTTTGGAACGAATATCATGAATGGCCACTACTTGGTGCCGATTAGATAAGTAGGATCTGAACCAATCTAAACTTGCCTTATCAAAACCCATTAGTTGTAACTTCTTCAATAAGACGCAATGATTTACTGTATCAAAAGCTTTTTGCAGATCAAGGAGCACCATACCAACAAAGCGCCCTTGGGGAGTTTCTCTCCTCAAATAATCAGTCAAATGAATTAGACATGTTTCAGTCGAATAATCATGTCGAAAACCAGATTGAAATTCATAAATTATATCATTTTCTTTGAAGTATCTTTCAATTTGAACACAGACCGATTTTTCTAGAATCTTTGATGCTACGCTTAAAACACTAATAGGTCTATAGTTGCTAACATCAGTTTTATCTTTCTTTTTATAAAGTGGAGTCACTTTTGCTATTTTCATATCCTCTGGAAAAGTACTCGTCAAGATAGATAGGTTCATTAAGTAACTTAGAGGCTTAAATAAAACCTTCGCACCATCTTTTAGAAATTTAGCTGAAATCAAGTCTAAAGGCCCTTTTACACTTTCACGGATCGCATCACGGATCATCCCGGATCGTCGCTCCGGGATCATCCGTGTTATCTCCGGCATTACCGTGTATACACCGGTGAGGCATCCGGCGTGATCCTTGGCGTACCGGCATATCCGGGGAAAAAATTAAGCTTGCTTAATTTTTCATCCCGGAGTTCACGGATGAAACAATCCGTCCTCTTCCCTGTAGGCACCGTGTACCTCCGTGTAGCCGCCGATATACATCCGGGACAGTCCGTGTAGACACCGGGAGGTCCGTATTAACACCGGTTTCATCCGGGTTTGAAATTCCGTATATCAAATGAGCGCCTACAAGCTCAAGTCACCCGTCAACATTCCGGAGATATCCCAATAGACAACGTACACCTCCGTGTAAGGACCGTTAAAGTACCCAGTAGCCTCCATGCTCTTCCTTGAAATCCGTGTTAGCTCCGTATGCGTTTCCGGTGTGGTCCGCGTTGCTACCTTGTCTGTCCGTGGAGACACCGTACTTGCCCGTGTATACACCTAGTTCGGAACGTATCCACACCGGCATCGAGAAGAAATCGTGGTGTCGCACGCCGGAACACCCCGGATTAAGATCCGGGATGATCCTTGATGCGATCCGTGAAAGTGTAAAAGGGCCTTAACCCAGTACTTTTTGATACATTCAACTTACGTAACTCTTTGAAAACAAATTGTTCACTGATTGGTAATAACTCGAAGCTGTTTTCACGTACACCTTATCTTTCGTAAAAGTCACGAATACAATCATTGTCTGCGCTGAAAAAGTCTTTGGAAGGGGGGAGTTTGTCTACTAATTTGGCAGCCACATTTGTGAAATGAGAATTGAATTCATCAGCGATGGCCATCTTATCATGACATAATTCCCCATCAATTTTAATGACAGATTCTTGTTCTTTTCGCTTCTTATTTTTCAATCCTAAGTTTTTTAGATTCTGCCAAAGTTTTTTCGAATCTTGTTTATTTTCTTCTATCTTGTTTTGTAAGTAATCGAGTTTAGCCTTTTTCACCTCTCTTTGGACCATATTTCTTAATACTCTGTATCTTTTATAGAGCTTCTCATCTTTTGCTCTTTTCCTCCATTTTTTGTATACTATATTTCTCTCTTGAATTAGGGAAAGAATATCTTTAGTCACCCAAGTTTCTGATCTTTGTTTTATTCTTATCCGTTTCAGTGGCGCTATCATATTCAAATTTGAGATAAAAACATGTTGAAATATTGACCATGCCTCATTTACATCTGTACAGTCAGTTATTCGTGACCAATCAACAACAGATAGTTGAAGGTTGAAAGACTCTTCTGTATATTTTTTCATGGATCTGATATCATTAGTCCTGTGATGACCTATAGCCAGTCTAACATTTTTCCGTGCACAGAAAGTAAAATAATGGTCGCGAATACCTAGATCAATGACACCACTTTGACTTATTTTATTTTCTTTGGTACAACCAACATGATCCAATAGAGAAGAACATGTAGATGTAACGCGTGTTGCCTCTTTAATAAGTTGACTAAACCCATGAAGACTCAACAAGTCGATATATTTTTTAGCCAGTGGCGATTTGCGAAGAAGACAAATATTCATGTCTCCTATAAGAATTATTTCGTCATCCTTCTTTAATGTATCAAGAATATTGGACAATTTCTCGATAAACAAATTGTTTTTCGGAGGTCGATACAGAACGCCAACAACAATTGGTTTTGATCTTGGTATAAGCAAATTTATCCACAGGGATTCCGTATCTCCAGTACTTATAGCATCCATAATATTAAATGCAATATCATTTCTGATACCATTCTCTCACACGAATTAGTGAATCTGTTTTCATTAACACAGCTTATGTGGGAGGGCACAGGATTGCAAGCAGAAGTGGACAAATTGAACCATATCGCTTGAATCCTCCATTTCCTCCATTAACGCAAGACTTGGATGAATATCTTTGCATTTAATTATTTCGCTCAAAACCTCGCTACTCCTCTGTTCCTTTTAATTTTCCATCTTACACCTAGTAGTCACATTAATTATCATAGCTCGAAGGTAACATAGTTTTTGGTGCTTATCCTTCGGACCTTCAAGTTCATCAGTATGTATAATGCACATTGTGGTATTATCATAACAGGTGCCAGACTTGGAAAGTTGTAAAAAATCAGCGTTTAAATCGATGGATCTATTAATACTATAGGAATCAGAAATATAATATGAAATATAAAATTTGGTAGGGATGTGAAAGTGTATGGTTCCCTTTTCCACTCTTTTTCTTTCTCCCCCTTTCTCTCACCCCCCCCCCCCCTTCCGTCTTAGTTAGGGGAAGGGATTGACGGGAGGGGGCATGGCACTAACCTCCCCCTTCACTGTCGTTACGCCCTGGAGACCATTTTGTTTGGGGTGTGTCACATTTAAAATTAAATAGCAACTGAATTAGAACTGAGGCGGGAGGGGTAATCTCCCCCACAAAGCATTCTTATTTCCCAAACCTGTTTCCCGATTGAATGTAATGTTATTGAAGGTTTTGATGTAAAATAATGGTATCGTTTTTTGTTATTAGAAAACGCCAAATAATCAGCGTTACAGATTTATTCCCATTTTGAGGGTTCGGCAATACAAGAATCATAGTCACCGACGGTAAATGTTCTTTTACTTGTTCAGCCAAAATCAAAAGTTAATATATTGGTCCAGGGACGTCGATTCCCAGTACTTCAGCTTCTCTCTTAGTTTCCGTTTATTGACATTGGATGGGGAGTTGTCTTACTTCCCTTCAATCGACACCCCTGGATGAGATGAAATCCATTTTGGAATATTATATGGACATTAAGAACATGCTCTTCTATCTATAATGACACTGCACCATTCGACTATCTCAAGTAGCCAAAATGTGAACCATACAAAAATCAAATCGGCAATATTCTTATCACTACCGTAGATCAGTGACTGTATCATTTCACGAATTTTATATCTTTTTTTCCTGACAGGCCTCTCTTTGGGAATGATTACGATTACATCTTGCCAAAAGTGCCCATTTAGTAATGTTTCACAAACGTAAAGCAAAACTTTCCTTTTCTGGAGGGCGGGGAGGGGGGGGGGGGTCGGGGTCTCAGGTCAACGTGTTAACTAAGACATGTATGAAAGGATGAACCAGTATTTTGTTTCGCGTTTGTTGGGAAAATGATCAGTGTAACTACAGAATGATAAATGTTCCTACAAATATTATAGTCACGACAAGATAGATGAATATCCGAACATCCAAAGAGGGGAGAGTGTGCCCCTTCCTATATGCCTCACTTCATATGATGACACCAATAATTGGCTTGCTTTAATGATGATCTCTGTTGAAAACTAAATAGACGGAGGAGGAAAGGAAAGTGGGTCACTTAGGGGTCATTTTCATTAATGAGTACTTGATCTAGAAACCTGTCGTTGTTTCCTCTCTAACCTGTCCCGGTAAAATGATCATTTAAAAGTCTCCTCTTCATCTGGGAGATATTTGATGATCGCTCGTCTTCTTCTTCGCGATTAGGTTTCAAAATATCTAGAGGGGTTTTTGTTTTACTTTTGGGTGGACATTCAGATGACCGTTAGAAATCTCGGGAACTCACACTGATACCAATTCATAGTTTCAGCCTTAAAGACCGTCAACACTACTGGGCAAGAATGGATTAGACCACACAGCGAGGTTACTGCCAGGTGGCTATCTCATTAACCCAGCTCTCAACTAACATAAGAAAAAGAGGATCATGGTGGACCAACAGGCACCGATTCGGGAAGTTTTCTATATAGAGGGAGAAAGTAGCTACAAGGAGGACAGTGGTGTTTTAAAGAGAACATGTAAACTTCATCATCATAAGGGCATATAAACAAATGATGACATAACTTCCATGAACAAATTGTCTGTTTTTTTATCAACTTAACGCAGAGTTTTACTTTCAATAAATATATCATAATTTCAGCATAGAACGTATTTCATCATCTCAATTGACATGACGACGTGCTAATTACTGAACCACACAATTCACACACTCACAAAAGCGAAATTTCGATCGCAATTCAAATGTCACAGGTTTCTGTTGCGGTCATTCACATGAGGAGCCCTCCGCCTTTGAGATCTAACATTGTCATCATGTTTATCTTTATCTATGAACTTTGGTTTTAATCTTCTTTACTCATCACTTTTTTCTCATTCTCTCTCTCTTTCTTTCTCTCACTTTATTTTGTGTGTTTTTATGTTTAGCCCCTCTTTCACCATTTGTCTTTATATCTATAACTAACCCTATTGCATCATCACATGTTTATGTTATGTAAGTCAACTTTACATTCATCATCATTGGAATGGGTTGCTATGCTAGTGTCTTGCATGTCTGACTGACGTAAAAGCCAATAATACAAACAACAGTAATAAGGACAAGAACGAGCCGAAAGATGTGTAACCTTCAATCATAAACAAAATGGTAAAACCCTTTTTTTTCCCCTTTTTTTTAATTGAAATATTTGTATTGTTATTGTTATTATTATTTTTTCTTTTCTTTTTTAATCTATGATCCATAGGCGTATCCCAACTATGGTACATATTCGCCCTTAAGAAACAAATATTCTTCTTGTATCCTATATGCTTAAATGTTCTCAATGCTGTCAAGTTTTCAGACATTTCACTGCTTTACCTCATTTATCATGCATTAATAACATCCTTACAATTCTGATACCCACGTGTTAACTGCCATCAATCCGTGAAAGATGCCACGTGATCAGGAATTGATCCCCTAGATGCTAAGGGCAAGGTAGGCGATTGAAATCGTTTATCGATCAAACACCTCACTCTAATGTCAAGACGATTCAAGAGCTATAGAGTGACGATTATCACATCAGTTGCTTATCAAAATGTATTTTGGGGAGGGGGTAGGAACGGGGGGCTGATCGCAATCAGGCGCAGAGATTTTTGCTCGAACATTAACCCACGCGCGCCCATCTATCCGCGGATACAATACCCTCAAGCAAACGCACAAAAGTCCCTCACAAAATAACCCCCTCCCACCCCACCCCCCCAAAAAAAAAGCGGATTCGTTTTAGGACGTGTTCAACTTACATGTACTTAGCATTTTCGAACAAAGAATTTGTGTTTAAGAGTTACTAATATTAATTTTATCAAATTATTCAGCAATTGATTTTAAAATTATCATTTCCTCGAAAGTTGGGCATAATTTTACACGTCATCCCCCTCCCTCAAAATAATGTGGGGGATGTACATGTATATCCATCTCAATATCCAAGCTTTCCGTCCTGGTAGAAGGCGCCACGCCTGAATTTTGACCAGCACGCCTTCTAACTTCCGATCCCATTCCTAATCAAAATGATCTGTTAATAGCTATTTCTGATCTTGTCTTTGCTCGGTAATTATCGATTACAAATCCTTTGAGGAAAAGAAACCCTTCGTTCCATTTATCATTTCATGTCATTGTAATTAAATTGCATACATTGATGGATTGTTGGCCAATAGTTGGCGGACATTTAGACGCCAAATTGATGAAGTTAGTGACACACTTGGGGATCGCAGTCTCTCCACTCAAGGGGTGATTGGACTCATCCTTTTAATATCACTTTAAAACATCAAGCGGTCAGACAATAAAATAGTTGCTCTATCTAATTTTATTCCCAGAAGAGTCATGGCAGTACTTCCAGTAATCGAAGATTTCTTCGATTTGTTCTAACTTGATTAATACCAAGATTCTTCATGCTTGATATCTAAGATCATGTCAACAACGGAGTACAGTGAGTAATTAAATGATTGACTAAATAAAGGAGGCTTCATCAGAGTCACTAATGAACACATTTTGCACTGTTTTAGAAATGTAATTTGTATCTTAAAACATTTTGCTAGATGTCATTATTGCAAGAAAACCAAATGTTTTGTTGCCTTCTATAACGGCTAGAGCGTGGCGTGAAATGTAATAAGTGAAAGACCCTTCAATCTTTTATGATCAGTGCTTATGCTAGCGAATCGGTCACGTTCCAGTCCATAACATGATTCAAGCTTGTTTTATGGAATAATGAAAACTCTTTACGATGACAGGTCTCCTAATGTTTCTTGTGACATGGAATCTTGAGGGCATGCACAGTAGCTTCAAGACTTACGGAACCAGTAAAACGAAAGTGAATTAAACACAGGCTTCAGTGTTTACTGCGACCCGGGTGCAGTTGTATTTTAGAATCTAAACAACCATGTGGGTGGAATAGCAACATAACTCACTGTCGAATGATTTGTCAAATTGGATGTTCCAACAGCCGCGGCGTTGGAGTAGGGAGATCAGACGTTACGGCTTAAAGGGATTGGGTATCTTTGTCTCAGATCTCTGAAACAAAATTCTGGATTTAGCTCATTCTGCAATGATAATGATAAACCTTTAGGTCAGTCAGGAACCCCACGACTTTTACAAGCCGATCGCCTGTCTGATCATCAAGATATTTATGATTGGAAATTGAAATTTCAAAAACCGTTTTCCTAACGGTTTTTTATAACACTACAGTCTAATGGGGAAAAATGAGTATGATAAAACCAGTGACTCAAAGATTTTTTCTTTTTTGAGGCAATTAATGATCATTTTGAAGCGCAATTTGTTTAGGGATTCAATACTAAACCATTTCACAGACCCTGATAACACGTAGGGCCATGCATCTCAGATTTTACTTTGGTAAACGATGCCTTTAATGCATTTATTATATTTTTATGCGTTGTCCCGTTTGGGGATGCTGCTTGAACAGTTTAACATTTCATATAGTGACAGCTTAAGATATTTAATTGGTTCCTTTTCTCTTTAAAAAAACACACATTAAGGCTTATAAGAAAACATTCACGATTTTACTGTACCGTGCTTATTTAATTAGTCATTGTTTCGAACGTTTTTGTTTAACTGTTGTTATTTTTCTCAAAAGATGATCATATAAACAAGTTATAAAAGTACGTCGATATTTTCTCCAATATCACAAGGGAACGGAGTGTGTGCACTATTTACGTGCGGAATTATAACCGTGGCAATGATATTATCGCGACAGGATGATTACTTGCAACAATTGATTCAAAATTTTACTTTTACTTTTACAGTTATTTATCTATCTACTATCAATTAGCAAAGTATAAATATAGCTTGAGGTTCGAACAATTATGATAACTTTATTTTTTATCATTTTTATTGTACATGTAAATGATCATTCCTGTTTTTATGCACACTTTAAGTAAACATTGCAATATTGGTCCTTGGACTAATGCATTGTACATCGTATATTTTGATATCAATAAACCGAAATTGAATTGAGTTGAATTGAATTGAATTACAATGTAGATCGGTTTGAAACGTAGTATTAAGCGCTATAAAAGTGTGACTATTATTATCGTCAGAATTATTATTATTATTTTTGTCATTTATTGTTATATATTGTTAATATTATCGTTATAATCATTGATATTATTGTTGTTGTTGTTGCTACAAAACTCTAAAGAGCGAAACATATTTTAATTTCCCGTACTGAGGTCGTATTACTAGTACGTTGGAACACCATGCTAAATGGTTGTGAGAACGGATATTCGCATGTTTTATCATTTCTCAAGTCAGTGACACCATGGCCATGAAACTCAAGTAGACTATATTTATCATCAATATTTTCACAGTTTACAAGCAATGAATAAAAAAGCAGCTAATTCACCGAATATTGACAAAAACACTGTAATATTGATTTTCCCCTACATTTGTATGCAGCTTACGGGCTATGAGGCTTTCTGTGAACAGAATATATTACCACTAAACATGAAAAGGAAAACAAAATGTAAAGAGTTACTGTGTCCCCCTAAACCTCCCCCGTAGTATATATTTTCTTGCCTTCCACTCAATACCCACTCTCATCGTTCTTTAGGTCAATAACACTTCTTACGTTCAACCCATTACGTGCCGCGACTGAAAACATCCAATAGTTACTTTCAGAATATTCAACAAAAACACTGTCAATGTGAAGTCGTTGACACTGATTACAAACAAGAATAACGATTATGTAAATCGTAGACTCTAACTATATACATCCTTGGGCCCGTATCCTGAAGTCAGGTTTAAAGTAAAACCTGACTTCAGAATACGGGCCTTATAGTGTTCACACTTACTGCCCTTTTGATGTTACCTGTTCTGGGTGGTGTTTCACAAAGATCCTAAGTTGAACTTAATAATTATGGAAAGCCGTTAGCAAATTTGAAAATATTTTAAAAGGCATAAAATGTTGATTCAAATCATTCATACTTTCTATCATCAAGGAGATTTCATGTTCTTGATGTGGAATTTATGAAAAGTCTAAAATACTTGAATTTTTGCTTTTGAATATATTTTATGTTAAGGCTTCAAATGGCTCTCCATAATGTTAAAGTCCAACTTAGAGTTAAATTCGACTTAGGATCTTTGTGAAACACCCCCTGGAACTTGAATGGCAAATTAAAATGCTTTAAATGGCGGAACCATGATATTTTCTGGGAAGGGCGTTGGGATGGGCGTATAATAAAACCTCTGGCTTACTTAGTATGATAATAATAACAATAATAATAACGATAATAATAATGATAATAATAATAACAATAATGTAACTAACCTTAATATACGTGTATGGTATATTTCATTATGGGCAAGCGCAGAGGACTAAATTATAAAGCGTTGATTACGAAATATTAAAAAAAACCTGAGACTTCCTGCACAGGTATTTAATTATTTTTGTTTTTAATTCATACTGTGATTACTGTTGTGTAGTTATGGTTTTATGATATGATTTGTTAATACAATCGGGACTCCTCAATCCTCCCTCTCTCACATGGTGCACCCGCAAGCCTACTGTATATCTACATCATCATGTAAGCCGATACTTATAAGCAGCACCTGATGTCACCTTGTTGTGACAAAAATGATAATAGTACTGATAATAATAATTTTTAGGATCATCTACCTATAAATTGTTGTAACTTTTTTGATGATCCAACCACTTCGTAATTTCCTTTGGTGTATTTTCCATTTTAGTGGTTTATTCTATGTTTGCAAGAAACTATTGTATTCTTTGCCTTTGTATGTTTTCATGAAAGTGGTGAATAAATTCAATTCAAATCAATTCAATAATAATAATTAATAATGATAATAATAATAAGAATGATAATAACAATAATGATAATAGTAGTAGTAATAATAATGATAATAATAATGACGATGATAAAAGTAGTAAATTAATTAGTAAAGCGCCTTTTCTAGAGAATACAAGGCGTTGTCCCTTACTCTATCAACAAATTAAAGGGACTTTGTAACATTGCTCAGATGAGAGATAGTGGTGCTAAGGTAGTGACTTCAATGCTAGATGTATAATTAAAGATAATCTGAACATTTGAGTGAAAACGGATCCTTATTCATGGTACAAATTGGGAAAAACTGATCTGATCGATTCCTTAATTCTCCCAACTATATTATTCTACTTCTATTCTGCTACTTGTCAAAGCCTGTTCAGCATCAAGACAAGGACAATTTAATTACAGGTGAATGTAAATCGTCACAAAGCAATAAAATGACTCTACATTCCATTCCAGACAGTTAAGTGTTGACAGATCTTTATAGCCTGTTCTATGTATTTTTCTCATGGAAAAACGGTTGGGAAAATTCAAAAATGGTTGGGAGAATTTACTGTTAATCACTGTTAGAGGGTGCCTCACATCGACGCCTTCAAAGAAAACCATAGATATCTTTGTGGTTTGAGAATTTGTTCAGGATTTTTTGCTTTTCAGAGGTTAGTATAGTAGAAGGAATATAGTAAGTAACATTTTATACAAAAATTAAGCAATTTTTTTTTCATCAACCTTCAACAATGTTACCGAATCACTTTAAGACTTATAGAAGTACGTTTGTACCGGAGGTGTTAATACATTTGTTTTTTGTTGTCCTTAAAAGAGTAATGGGAATGATCAGCCAAGTTTGTATTTTATCAATAATTTGAACTAAATTTGAATTTGATGTATGCAATAGGGAGCGTAAACGTGGAGTTACTTTGAAGGGGAGGAAGCAAGTGTCGCCCTTTTCTCACACTTTCCTCTGGCACCACCAATACAAGCAAGGCGTTTGGTTCAAGTTATTAACCCGCCAAAAATCTTTCTCTTCCAAGCCCTCTCGTGGTCTAATTTCCTGTTTCTAGGTTATCTGCAAACTGCTTCCATCTTGTCTAATGGTTGTTAGTATGTATGTGGACCAAGCATAGACTACCATGGAAAGATGGGAGGAGAACATGAGGGTAGGAGTGAATTGAATATCCCGATAGACATTCAGAGCCTTTATACATACATATGTTCGTGTTAAAACAACATCTGAGGATCTAACAAGCTCCGCTTCTAGTTAGTTCCTCTTTTCTCGTGCAATTTATATTATATTTGTCGTTTCATTGCATATTGCAAATCATTTTAATTGAATTTGAATCAACGTCGGTGAAGTACAGTTAATCCTGAGTATACCGACGCAATCGAAACAGAAACAGAAAGAGCACGATCGCAAACGCTTTCGAGAAATCAACTCATTAGCAATTCCAACAGGCTGATCTGTATCTTGTAGCAACTATGTTGGGTCAGATATTACGTCATTTTACAATTCACATATCTTACTACATATACAGGTAGGTGATGGAAAAGGGTATTTAAATTGCCTTAGATTGATTTGTAGAAAGTCTCATTGCGATGCTGTTAATTACTGTTAACCATTTTTTTAATTCGAAAAGAAAAAAATCAATCTCCATTTCATTACCAAAACTAAAGACTGTGATAACAAGGCAAATTTAAATGGCCATTTAAATTAAAAAAGGCACCGTTTTCTCCTCACGCACCTGGCTCAGATAAATAAATTTGACGCTAAAATAAAAATGTACTCTTTATTAAAGAAACTATCGAAAAGAAATATACACACGTAGCTCTTGGCACTGATTGAGAGTAAGACATGTAGTACGCGTTAACAAAAATATGTACGCAATTGCCATTATTATTGAAGGGAAATTTCCTATCGTTTAAATTTCTCGTTATTAATTTTCATCTTGTGATTTGAAAAATATTCTAGAAACAAGTCTTTATAATCCATTTATCCATTTTCACCATCACCTGACATTTAGAGGGTGAGTCTGCAAAACTATAACAAAGTAAACATGGATGATGACGGTTAGAAAATAATAAAACCTTGAATAAACAACAACTATAACATAAAGCATATGTTTTTAAAAGTTGTAATGACTATATATATGGGCACAAGGAATTAGCTGAATCGGTATAATGCCACTGTGACGTAGTGCTGGACAACTTTCCCATTTGTTTCAACACACACAAATACTGAAACCTCTTGTATTTTTTATTCAAAACTTGTGATTCCGGAGGGTTTTCCCTTTTGATGGAACCTATAATAATATGCTATCCATAATACATGGTATATTGGGTAGTGCTCCAACTGAGAAGGCCCTTCGGAGAAATACTGACTTTCATGATATTCTTATACATGACAAACAGTAGGGTCGTCCATGGCTACGTCACAATCCACTGACAACTCACCAGTTTGAGATTCTCATACGCTTACTAATGATCTCATATTTCAAACATTCTAAATGTTCTTAATATTCATCCGATTTATTTCAACTTTCGCCACTATTTATCTCTTTTTTCTGCTTTAATATAATATTGCAAAGGTTGGATTTTTCTTTAAAAGTCTGATCACTTTGCCATTCGTGAGTACTCACTAGCATACACTCTAAGAAAAAAGGGTGCAAAATAAGAGTTTGCACCCTTGACATAAAAATGAACCCTTTTGAAGGAAAAGGGGTTAAAAAAAAGGGTGCAATATAAGATTTTGCACCCTTCCCACAAAAATGAACCCTATCGATTAAAAAGGGTGCAAAATAAAAGTTTGCATATTGCATGCATATTCATGATTACTTTCCACGTGTTCACATAAAAATACATTTATCATGATTTGTTAAGCAAATTATGACAATGCACATCAATTTTGTGATTTGTATTATTTTTCCTTTGGCAATCATTAACCAATAGATTATTTTGTCTGATCATGTTACAATTACATTCACGTTTTAGCAATATATATATTGATTATATGATTACGAACCAAGAAACATCACGCATTTTTAATATGTATTTGTGTACGAGCAAATTTTACCAGTATTCCTCGATGATGGGTGCAGGATTGCACCTTTTAAAGGGTGCAGGATTAAACCCCTAAAGGTGCTGCTATTGCATCGGTTTGCACCCTAATGGAGCAGGATTAAACCATTAAGGGTACTACATGTCTCCTAAAAGGTGAAATCTGGCACCCTCTTAAAGGGTACAGGATTGAACACATAAAAGTGCTGCTAGTGTTGCATCGGTTTGCACACCGAAAGGTGCAGGAATGAACCATAAAGGGTACTATTTCCCCTAAAAGGTTCAATCTGGCACTCTTTTTAAAGAGAAGGTTGAGTTCTGGGATGAGGTGAAAAATAATTTGTAAGCATTACTCATTCTTATTATGCAAGTGTGGAAGAACATCAGTTAAGACATGTTCCCTGAAAAGCATGGCTCTTCAAATGCCTTCATATTCTAAATATGCATGTAACATCGTAAAAATCGGGGGGCCGGCTTTTAACGCCACGTGTTCGTGTAGTCCCATATACAGCTTTCTGTGCAAGTGTTTGTAACTTTACCAAGACTTGGCCAAATTTCTTATCATTTTGATGATTCCAGAACCTTGCAATACACACAAATTCTTATATGCTAGATGATCAACCTTTTCTGGTCGGTTCCACACCGTTTCTTTCACAATGCAATCGCATTACCAGAACTCAACTTCATCTTTAAGTGTGCAGGATTGCACTTTTAAAAAGGGTGCAGGATTTAACCCCTAAAGTTGCCGCTATTGTTGCATCGGTTTGCACCCTTATGTCTAGGTCACATATAAACCGGGCCCCGTACGATTTTCTCTACCCGGCGGCTTGCCGTGGGTTTAGAGACCGTACGGGAACCTTCCGATTTTCTTTTCTACGGCATGTGTGGTCACATATTCTGCGGCGCCCGGGAGGTGCCCGGTGAAAATTGGTCGAGTGAAATGCAAGGCGCCCGTAAGGATGCCGGCCGGTAAGCTACGTGCTCCGTCCGATGAGCAGGTGCACCCGTGGCTCCCGGAAGGTGCCCTGCCGGGACCCGGCCGGGGTCCTCAAGGTGCCCGGCCGGGTCCCGTGCGGTGCACTGAACTATGTGTCCTCTGAAATCCGCACCTCAAGGTTCCCGTAAAGATTTTTCATGAGAATTGACCCCCAAAAATCGTGAGGGGCCCGTCCGGACACCGTCCGGAGCCCGCACGGGACCCGTAAGGTGCCCTGCGGGCCCTTCACGGGCTCTCTACGACCTAACGGTCAGATAAAAACGCCGGGAGAATTGGGAGCAGCCGACTCAGCACCACGGCGCCCGTACGGCTTCAAAAACTGTCCCGGCGCCCGTAGGATCTTTACGGTAGCCGGCCGGACACCGGCCGAAAATTCCCAAAATGTCTGTTTTTACTCGCCGTACGGGCCCCGGAGTGTATATGTGAAAGCCCCATTAAAGGTGCATACTTGCACCATTTTTTCTTAGTGTGTACATGTGCGTCACACACACAAATTATGAAGGATTTGGCTGAAGTCAGCACGAAGATAATTGTCTCAAGGTATCAAAATAACATCTGTGCGTGTATTCAGGCTACTTTAGTGGGTCGCTAATGGCTATCTATGCCTCGGTTATACCCTGGGGGTTGTTAAAAGTGGTGTGGGGGAGAGTTTAGCGATGAAAATGCATGACCACACACTCAACATGATAGGTCAATGGTGGTACTAAGTGCTATTAAACGTTCTGCTTAGCATTCTTAAGACTTCTCGTCTGCTCAATAGGTATTAATCTTATATTCACGCTTCTACCCGTATTGAAAAGTTTCAAGTGAAACAAATATAAAGATGAACTCATTAAAAGAGGCGCAGCGATAAAATCACTTCAGAAACTTACAAACTAATAGTCATAAGCTAAATTACAGGGCAACTAACATAATATCTATTTTATTTTGCATTATTTAAGTTGTTTTTATTTTCTTATTCGCATTTCCCGCAGCTTTAGGAAGGTTTAATTTGGTCTTGATACCATATCTACCCATGGTAAACCATTTTACGGCGTTTCTTTTGAATGAAAACATGCAGTTCCATTACCAGGACACAGTGGGACCTTTTAATGCCATCGCCGATGGGTAATTCTACCGTTTCCTCCGAGCCATGTGAGGTTTGAAACATTCTAAATAATATGTTTCTCGGTGAATCTTACATTTTGATCGATAATTGCTACCTATGGGTTTCTCGAGGGAGGAGGTTGTGATTTCAATTCGTTTGATCATCGACTCTGGTTGACACGCTATTGCATCGTACATCAATTGAGTAATTCTGACAAGAACAATATTATGTCCTCCGCCCATGTGGGGCACTTGGTATGAGATGGCCCCTCATGGGAGTATATGGATACACGCTCAAGTCGAAATGTGGAACATTAACGAGAATTTTGGCGTCGTCTTTGTTTCGTCACGCTTTCACTACAGGGCGATTCAAAATTTACACCCGTAATTTCTTCAATCGCTTATTCTGCAAAAAAAGCAGAGAATAACAAACTTTATCAATGTAAAAGCGTATACAATATCTAGGTTATTTCCTAGATTCGTAATAAATTATACAGATGAAAGCAAGTCAAGTCTAATATGTTTGAAAGGCTACAATGATGCATTCCTTAAAAGTACAGATTTAAAAACTAACATATTGCTCCGATTGTCTCATTTTCGCTCGCGTGAACATTAGGGACTTTTAGATTTGCACGTTTACAGCTTTGACTGCAACGTGTGACGTTATTTTAAGGCCCTGCGCATGCGTCACGTCGTCTCAGTCGGCGATCGAGAATGCGTCAACCTTGATTTTCCTAAATCTAGTACGGTACTAGTATATGCCGCGTGCGCATAAAATATACAGTTCCTCAGGTAGACAAAGGAACATCCCTTCCCTGCTATTATGTAAAAATATTCACCTGTTCTACACATTTTTACATAATAGCAGTGAAGGGATGTTCTACCACAGCAATAGGCCATTTTCGTAATGTAACCAAATTAATGCATAGGTCTTTGTGAAGTGCCTCAATACAAACTATTTCATTCACCTGATAAGAATAATAGTATTTCAATTGACAGAATCCTAACTGCATACATTAGTTGTTGCCACGTTGGACAAACATTATGGCTTGACCTACCTAGCAACACTTAATATATGCAGTTGCATTCTGACTATTGAAATACTACAATTCCTATCAGGTGAATGAAATAATTTGTATTGAGGCACTTCACAAAGACCTATGCATTAAATTTGGTTACATTAAGAAAATGGCCTATTGTTGAGGGTAGAATGAGGAACTGTATATTTTGGCCTCTTTCTGTGTCTGTCATGTAATTCATAGTGTTACTTCCTGCATGCATGTATATCGTCGAGTGCAATCTAAAAGATTTCTAGTTGTAGTCAACATGGGCAGTAGAGTACGTTGACACGCATGATCAGTCGGCGTACGTCGTGTTCTCGTCTACTCAATCTAAAAGTCCCTGTTGCCAGCACAAACCACTGACCTCTACCTCCTGAACGGATCATCGCACATTCTCATTCACTTTACGTTACGTACTAAAAGGCTGTATTGTCTGACCGTTCATGAATATTCATGTTTTTGTTAAACTCGGCAAAATGTTTGCTTTTACTAAATAGAAAAATTACGGTGGGGGGTTGGATGAAATGGACATAATGAAATAGGCAGAAGTGATCTATGATAATTCATGCTTTTTATGTTTCGTGTGCTCGACCTATAATCTTCAAATCGCTTGGTAAACTGAGTCCAAAGTTAGACTTGTTTCACATGTGTATTATAGGCAATGACGAGCTTGCAACCTATTTTGAAAAATTACGGTGGGTGAACTTTCAAAAGTCAATGAAACATGAGGGCTCCAATGAAAGAGCTAGTGATAACGTACGTCGGGGTGGGTGTGCTTTTCGTTTAAACAAAAAATGAATTTTAAACGATTTTTTTAAAAAACGTCCATAGGCTAACATGTTAGGCTGCTGACTCTGACCAGGCTCTGACGATAGGGGGCGTTGTGAAATGAGACTAAACGGAGCCATATGACAGTTTTACTTATTGAATAGATATCCTCTTTTCAAAATCTTGATTCTTTTATTAGATTGACGTTTCAGTCGAATCAAATAAGAATTCATCATGTTCCTTGATGCAATTAAGTTGTACATCACACATTTCTTTTTATTTAATAATTCGTGTTTTTCAAAAAATGTCACACCACATTGACAAAGTAACGTGTACCCTTCACATATATCTTTTAAAGTTCACGCCTACATGTATTATCTATTTTTTTTCCTTGTTAAATCAGTGATATTAATTTTTCACCAGATATCGTCATCCATCATGTTTTTCCTTCCCATGCCATTTGTACGAGTCTGAAATGTTCCACGAATCCGAGGTATGGGTGTCAAGAGTGTGCTTATAGATGAAAAATTACCACGAATGTGTGAGATTTGGAAAGAAAAAAGGCGCCCACCAAATGTGATGAGTAAAGGAAATTCTAGCATCAATAAATCATGGCGAAAGGGATCCTAGTACAAATAAACCAAAGAACTCAATTGGAGCGATGGGATAGGTTAGGCGGAATAGAAGTGATGACAAAAATTGCCTCTCAAGTCATATTTCCCAGTCACACCCGAACGAAAAGACAGATCAAAAAATTACAATGCTCCGAACGACCAAGGTTTTTAATTATAATCTGTCGGATAAAAGTATATTTGGCGATGTGACTCAGATAAAACATACTTATATTCCAGTTATACAAACTAGACCGATATTAAACAGACTAGACAAAACCAAAATTCATATTACTTAGAATGGCTGAGCGAATAATGATGATTGTCGATTAGTTTTAATTATGTTTGGCGGTGTGATTGGAGAAGTAGATAATACTATATTCAGGACTCTTTATCTCCTCACATTAAGGAAATCTCCTGCAAACTAACACATTGACGAGAAAATTGAAAAAAGTTGTAAGTGCAGACCCATATCCTATACCTATACCAACTCAAATTAATCTGCTCGCAAAAAAGAGTAATCATGTCGCCTTCAAGATGTTCTAAAATCGAACCCATCCCTTTCTTTTCGGGAAACAGTCAAGTCAAATCGTATCAAGTTCACGCGCGTGTCAATGGCTCCGAAAAGCTTACGATCAGAGTGAGTCCACTCGAAGTTATGTTCGTGAATCAATATGGCAGATTTTGTCCTTTGAATTATGTAAATAAAAAAAGATGACGTCAACTCTTGATATCATGAACATGATGAAGATCGATTCAGAGGCAAAGACTTTCTAATCCAATTTAGCGTTTTTTCCTGCTCTTCCTTTTTCTTGAATTCTTGTTTTCTTGAAAACAAAATACATTATAAAAGGCATTTACCGCCCTCCAAACTGGCATAGGTAATGAGAAATCAATGAACTAAGGATATAATTCCAAGACAAAGTGTGCTTATAATTATGATTTTTTTTTCTTTCTTTTTGTCTTCAAATAATTCAATTAAATACGTCTACCTTTGATCAGAAGTAATTTTTTAGATATTTTGTTTAACCCCGTTATTGGAACTAGGCCTTAAAACATAGTATGGACGTTCCCAGAGTTGCTCGAAAAGACTGACGACCTTCACAGTATTATATAAACTTAGAACGTGGGAGAACAGACGATGATCAAATCAAGTTAACAGCTTACAATTTAGGCGCCAATACAATTATCAACCCGTCTACCCTTCTCCGTCCTCTATTGTTATTAACGCCATGAAACAGAAAAGTACTACGTGTGTTGGTTTAGTTTCCTTATTGACAGATTTCTTATAAGGACTGTTAAGCTTTAAAAACACATTATATTGGAAGAGTTTAAACAGGCAATAAATATCAACTAATTGGATAAGCGATGTTTGTATTCCGAGATGAAATAAGAGACAGCTGATATTGGATATGAGGGATGGACAGTAAACAGCCAGGGGGGGTTATATTTAATAAAAACTTAAAGAAAAAAGGTTGAGATTATTCAATTTTCTTTGAGGATAAGTGTCCGTCATAACAATTTATAAGTAAATGGAGTTTGGTATCAATTTGAAATATTGTGTTAAACATGCCTCACTCAAAACAAAACAAATTGTTATCGTCTGCGAAAGATCCGATTAGGCATTACGTACAACTTCATTTTGGTGGCTTAAAACATTTGAAGCACTGTCGTAATTTTCGTTTCTCTTCTTTCAACGTAAATTGTCTTTGATGTATTGATATTGAATTCTATATGATCACAGAGTAAATAGAGACAACCAGTCTTCCCTAATTCATCCGGTAGACGAGCAGCGAATTTACAAGGACAAAGATTAGGGTGTGGAAAAGAGTTGTATTATCTTTTCCCATATGTTATGTCCCCTTTTCTTTATTTTTATTTTGTCGTCCCCCCCCCCCCAGGGAAAGAGGGGCAAATGCCCCTTTCCCGTAGTCGCGCTACTAAATGTGATGATGTAACACTTATACAAGCATACAGTTTGCAAGTTTTACAGTCATAATACGTGGCGATTGGTCTGTTATGTAACGTACGTGTTTGGTTCTCTACTTATTGGCCTGCTGCAAGTCATGGGAAACCCCTTTTTCTCAAACCAGTATGTTGCTCTTTAATCCACCGCATGCTCTGAATATAGTAGGTGGAGACGACAAGTTAAAGACCTTTCAAGTTTAACTTACATCTTAGGTTATCATCAACATGTTAGCTTGACTGTTTTCTTTGATCCGCTCTCTGAGATCCATTTAATTCCATCACACAACAAGGATTTACCTGTGTGTAGGCTTATTGCGAAATGAGAACACCGACTCAACTAGATCGCAGGTTCGATCGCACCCCTTCCGGATTTAGAGGATAGTGCTGGAGAGGTGCCGGGAGAGGGAGGGGTGGTATGGTGGGCAGGCACGGTACTTCGGGCACGTACCCTTAATCAAACATGTAAACAAGGTGGGTTGCAATAGATGAAGGTGGGTAGGTGGAGAGTTGACGGGTGGATATGGTAGAAGGTGAAAAGGCGAGAAAGACACAAATACGTTAGTCATGTTAGTAAGAGAGAAAGATAAAGAGAGAGAGAAAGAGAGAGGGGGGAATGTGAGACAAAACGATGAAATGAGAAGAAAAAAATAATATGGAGGAGGAGGGGGAGAAGAAGAAGAAGAACAAGAAGAACAAGAAGAAAAACAAGTAGTAGAAGATAAATAACAGGAAGACACGACTCCATTCCTAGACCCCCCCCCCCCAACCCTCAATTTTCTCTCACAAAGTAAGACTTAATACTTGACGGTACGACCAGTCTCCCCCTTCAAATCATCAGCTCCACTCTACGCCATTGCCCTAAACCATGTTCAAGTGGTTGTAGATTACTCTACAAGTAAAAACGATCGATCCTCGTGTATTTGACGCGGGTGTGATGCATTCTTCATCTCGCACTCAAGCTGAAGTGTTCTTCATGCATATGATGTTGCTTATGATACCTCAACTGACGTGACATTTAACCGTCAATATAAATTGAAAAAATAGCCTCAGTAGTTTTTAGGAACCTCTTCAAATTACCAAGCCATGGCATGATACTGTTGGATGGTATTGAAACAAAGGCTTTGTAAAGAGGTTTCGAGATCACAGCTACACACCACAGCTGTAGCGTATTACTGCAACTCTTTCCTATATAGATACACAATGGAAAAACTGAATTTTATTATGATAATTTATATACAGATGGATGGCCGAACAACGCAAGAAAGAAAATTATCACATGTAAAAATTGCGATACCCCCAGCCCTTTTTTCTTTGAAAAGGGAAAGAAAAATTAATAAAATTTAGGAAAAAAAGATAGGAGAGGGGTATGGCCTATCGAGAAAGCCCCCCCCCCCCCCTCCCCCCCTCCCCCCCCCACCCAATAATGTAGCGGTGTTGTGGTCTAGTGGATAAGTCGTCGGACTGTTGATCACAGGGTCCGCGGTTAGAGTACCGCCGCGGCACTAATGCCCTTTGACAAGACTTTAATCTAAATTTGCCACTCTACACCCAGGTGTGGAATGGGTACCGGTAGGAAGGAATTCCTTGAATGATGATAGCACCCAAATCGGTGTCCTAGCAGAGCCGGGGTGATATTGGAGCGCCTTGAGGAATTTGCAGGGTGATATCCAATATTATTATTATAATGCCTGGAGCTTCTTTATGCAACTGCGCGGGACTACAAAGTAGCAGAAGTATAACATTAATTGTTTGAAGAAAAATATGGCATTGTTGTCTGCTTTGGTTTTAAACAAATAGATGTCCTTGATTAAGATAACAATGTCTTGGATATTCAATCCTTGTCTCATGCTAACTGAAATATGAGCTACACGACACATAACGAGGGTTGCATTACAGTTTGAATAACAGGACTAATTGTAATGAAATATTACGCTGTTGGGCAAGGATACAGATACTATTGCAAACACAACATCCATACAAGACAGAGTGTCTCTTCTTCACTTCATTTATGGAGAAGACATTTCTTGGGAGACATACGATATTGTTATTTTAGAAGTTCAGTTAATAAATGTAATTGATTGAAAAATCGAATTTTAAAACTCAATTCGTGTGATTTGGTGTATACTTTCTGCCAGGATGTCATTTAAAATCTGTGACTTTTCCACGCAAAAGACCAGCTTGTCAGTGACGAATTACAGTTTTTGTTTTAAGCTAGTGATATCCTTGGTTCTGAATTGTTATAAGCAATTTAGTCACTGATTTTCGTCATTTTTCATTGAAAAAAAAGGCTTTGTGAAACGGGTCCCTGGTGTTTGCCTAAGATAATAATAATAATATACCGTACTTATACAGCGCATATCACAATATGTCTCTATGCGCTGTAAGGAAGCGTAAGAAGGAAAAATGGATAGAGTAACATAAGAAGAGTGAGATATGCTCAACATACTTTCTCTCGTTAACATTGGAAAGTATTTTTGAAAAGAAATGTTTTAAGACGGGCCTTAAAGTTGTCAACAGTATTACAGTTTTTTTTCAAGATTTTTCGGTAATTTATTCTAAAGATACACTCCGATCTACAGTATATGAAGGCATAACGTGTCATTTCGATATGAAACGCTTTGGCGGATGTTAGGCCTGCAGGTACATGCACCTGCTTCCCGAATCAGATTAATCGAGATCATTTACACAGACTATCATTGAATTCAGTGACCTTTCAAAAGATATGATTTCTCTTCTGTTGATGTAATACGATAATCGCAACTTCTTTGGAAAGATCAACTGAAGGCAAATCAATTCAATAGCTTTGCGCGTCACTAATTGAAATGCAGACACGTGACAATGATGTATTATGCAATCTTAACGTTGTTCCTAGTGAGCATCGACATTGCCCTTGAGTTCATATTTGTCTTCTTGGAAATAGATTTCATTTCATTTATTTCTTTCACTCTCTTTTAAAAAACATCAAAAGTATATACATGTTTGTTCATTATCAACATAAGATAAAAGGAAGTGAGGAATCATGAAAGCCAGAATTGGCTTGATGAGACTGAACCACAAATAAGTACTTAGCATAAATATTCTATATTTAAAAAAACAAACATCGTAGAGACATTCAAAACAACAGAGGAAAGATAAAGATACGATGAGGTAAAGACAGTTACAAAAAGATAAGAAGAAGGAAGTTACAAGATGTGACTGTGTGAGAGAATCGTAACACAGTTTATGCTGAGGACTGAATATCTTTCACGGATTAAAGAAAGGACAGACGATACTTTCTTAATATTCCAGGGCCTTTTGACAAGAAAGCGTATCGTGCATCACATACGAAAGAGATGGTTTACAACTCTGTAATGGATGCTCTTATTTGTCATGAAATGCTATCCAAACATTTTGTCATTTAATATAAGAACATCAATTATTACTGTCATGACTGCGGTAATCTAAGACAAGAAGTTTGTCGCAAAGTTTATTACGAGTATTCAATGTTTATACCAAACTTCGTTGGATTGCAATTTTTTTAATTTTTCTTATATATTTTTAATTATTAAACAAAATATTTGTGTTGGTTTGTTTGTTTTTTGTTGCTGTTGTGTGTATTTTTATTTTATTTATGTTTTTTTTTGGGGGGGGGAGGGGGGGAGGCATTTTCCCTATTTGTGACATTTGCTAGGTGTAGAAGTCCTAATTAGTTTTGTGCCAACAATATTTAGGGCATATTAGTATATCATTACGCTTAGGATAATATAGTATTAAATGCTACTTAACAAACTAACACTATTTTTTCCTAATTTCTCTTCAGGTCCGTGACGTCACAATGCCATGAGATCATGTGGAATCATAACCAATCCATAGAGTCTTCAACGCACACCTCTCTCACTATGGCATCTACGGACAAAAACACTTCTATCGCTCCCATGATCACAACATTCACCTCCGGGAACCAAGTCTCCGTCGAAAACTGGCTCGTTCCCGCTATCTTCTTCTTAATCACGCTGATCGGAGTCGTTGGCAACTTCCTTGTCATCTACGTGATCATACGGCATGGTCAGATGAAGACAGTGACGAATTATTACATCGTGAATCTAGCGATCACTGATGTATCTTTTCTCCTCTGCTGTGCGCCCTTCACTGCGATTGTCTATGCCATACCCACGTGGATCTTCGGAAGGTTCATGTGCAAATTTGTCTTCTTTATGATGCAGGTAAGAAGGGGGCAGGGGTGGGAGGGGGAGGGTGGAGGTAGGGGGGGGGGGTCTTCCATGGAAGGTGGAATTGAAGACGTTTGCAAATGAGTGCATACGTGGATCTAGAGGGGGTGGGGGTGAGACCACTAACAAGAGAGATAGAGAGAAGAAAAAACATAACGAAACAAAACAAAAACAAACAAAATCGGAAAAGGGCAGGGGGAGAGAGGTTATCAATTCCATGCAAAATTAACAAAATTTCATTTTCTTGCTTGGGGGCAATATCAAATCTTCTAAAAATCCTGAATACCCCCAACTCTGGTTGGATATAGAATGAAATGGGACGATCCTGGGTGGTAATTTGATGGCCTCGCTAACAAATTCCGTATTCAAATTTAACTTTTTTGTATCAATCTATTAACATTTCTGAGTGATCTCCGTCTATGGAATTCGGATGGAATGCTTCTGTCAACTACAAACTTCATTTACGGAGAGAAATATAACACTTGTTGTTTGTCTTTAGGGGTTATCTTAATGTTTCGACCTTTTACGACATTCTACCCTTTAATACCCTTTAGATAAAAGGACCAGTAACATTAACCATTAACATGATTGGAAATATCCATATTTAACTATGTTGTGAGCTGATAGCAAATAGGTACTGTAGGTCTATAGTATATTTTTCCTAGCCTTAAAGGGACTGGATCGCCAGTTTCCATGTGCAGAAGGCCATAATTCGCTGACACCAGACTTGGTGGAAATACCATTAATGGGGGTACAAATTTGCACACAGCAAACCCATAGTCCAGTCAAGAATTACCCCCCAATCTCTCGGAGAGCTCGAGAGTCTTCGGGCAAATCAAAGCATTACATAAGGTCCAATGGTCATAAAACTCAAGGCTAACCCTGGTGATTGACAACACCTGTTATTGGGTAAACACCCGAACGGTGTCGAATTCCCCATGAGAGCCGACTACTCAGTGACTTTAATATAATAAGATTGTCTCATGAAGCCACATCATCAACACCCTTTGGTCAGACCAAGGGCTTCAATTACCAGATTATCCACGCCTCTTTATTAATACTGGCAAGAACTTTCAACATTAATTATGCGCCATCGGCCATCCTGTTCTGCAAATAGTTTGTCTGGTGCTTTTAGAGACGATGTATGGATTCCTCCTGGATCCGCTACTGGCTAATCCATGATATCAGCGGTCGACCTATGATTTGATGATAAAGGGAGCACATCGACTCACCAGACACTTCTAAGCGCTCTTATAGTCCTATACAGAAGGGATGCGCATCCCCGCAACCCCTGTCCCCCCCCCCCCCCTCCCCCTGGCTACTCCGGCCCTCTACCGTCTTTGGGGAGAAGAAATAGCCATGCAAACATCTGCTGGCTAAACCTCACTACTCACTCCAGCTTTAAGTCAACATAATATGAGTTTTCATTTGTAAAGTTCATAGCGATAGCATGACATACCTTTTTTCTCCCTTAAACCACTGTCGTTGTTTTTATATTCTGTCTTGTCTGTGATATAGGCATTACTAGACAGAGTCGGATCGAAATAGATAAAGACGCAAACACTTTAACATCAAGGACGTCTATTTTGATGTCAAAGTTAGATGCCGCAGGAGAAAGGAATTAAAACATAAAGACTTTCCTCTATCAATTCACTGCCTTCAATCCGACGTATCACGTTTATTTAACAGACACAATGTTGACCATCGTTACGTATTGTCTCTTCGATTATGATCACGGTTCAGGGGCGGATCTAGCTTTTTGCCAAGGGGGGGGGGGGGGGGTGTTTGACCCAGTGGCAGATCCAGAATTTTCCAAAAATTGCGCCATTTTACTGTTTTACTTTTTTTTCCTTCTTTTTTTCTTCTCCCCCCCCTTTCCCCCTTTTTTGTTTCACTTGGCCGTCCAAGGAGGTGTTTAAACCGTCGAAACATCGCCCCCACCTAGATCCGCCCTGCGATTTGATCTGAACGGAGAGAAGAGATGGTACCTTAATTTCGAATACTTGCATTGTACCCTAAGATTTGCGAGATAAGATAAAAATGGCTATCCCTAGCTACTAAATGTTGTGCCAATGCAAATCATTCGCACATTAGTCAGTCTCGGCTTAACCATTGCCAACATTATTATGTGTTATTATACAACACGTAAATTTCCTTGGGACAACTTTATTGTCAAGGAAGCAAGCAAGACCCCCTAAAAACAGCCAAATAATCGAACGAACAAACCTACGCAAGTAAACGAGTCCTTAATAACCCACAGATAAGTACTTTTAATGCAACAGTCGTTGAGAAAAGTTGGAGTACTTTGGTGAAATAATGCGTTTCTTAACGCTGTTGAATTCGTTTTCGGTTAGGGAAGTTACTTAATTAAATAAACTAATATCACACCGCCACTCTTCAATATTACTTTTACAAAAAATGGAGGTCTTGATACAAAAGTGATTCAATTATCCAGGGTGTAGATGTGATGGATGAGGTATTATTAACTTCAGGACACTTCAGTTAATCGATTTTTACCCCAAATTGAAAGTCCGTGTAAATACATGCATCACAGCACGCCCCTAAAATTGCTTAACTTTGAAAGTTCATTGCCTTAATATCTCACCCCCGGTCCAGCCATGTTTGTAATGCAAGCTTGATCGAATAAGCCACTTTAAGTATTATCTTTCATGTAATAAATCTCGAGTCTGGACGTGACTTTATACCCTCCAGATATGCTCGGTAATTAAAGTATGGCATTTGTATTTGATTTTTCTAAAAGGGTGAAAGTTAACCCAAGATTTTGGCTGGATTGAATTTCGGCGTAGTGTTTACTGTTCAGTAAAACGAAATAAGGTATTAAAGGCAGCTGCGATATAAATCTAGTTTGAATACTTCAAAGTTCAAATACAAAGATGAACCGAAACGACCAGTTATACTGCTGCGGTCACAGTTATCACATATCTCGCTGATAGACGCTGATATGATAAATGAGTTTTACAGGAGTATTTCAGCCCTTACTCTCCCACACATAATATGCATATAATACGAAACATCAAGGTCTGTTAAGACGGGACCGGTGGAGGGGGGGGGGGGGGATTTTGTACATACTTCAAGCCGAGTGCCCACCCCTCCCTGGTCATACGTGTTCCGCTTGTCAGAGATCTTAGATGTTATTATGGCTTAATTGGAAATGTGAAGAAAAAAACTGTCACGTCTTTTAAGATTTTTTTTCTTCTTCAAGATACTTTTTTCCAAGCCTATTTTGACAAGTTTCGTGTGGGTGTTTGAAATGATTACAGACAAAGCACGCGTATCATAAACGTTCCCTATTGTATTGCCGATTTCGTAAGAAAACTATCTGGAGACCATAATACTTCTGTATTTTGTAACAGTTGGAGTTTATATATCGTTTCAACTTCTACCTGGTAATTTGATTCCTTATAGCAGCATTCTAGGAGTCCTCCGCATTTCCTCTCTTCGATTTAAATGCAACATTTATAGAAAAAAGGGTAGAAAAGTAATCACATGAATGTGTTATAGATTGAAACAACTTCCCCCGACCAGACAGGGAATCAACTGTATTAAAGAAATCTAACATGATCCTTCATGATTTTTATCCTGATAATTTTTTTTTTTTAGAGTGCTTGACCATGCTCACAATTGAAGTTCCCTCAGAGGAGTCTCACAACCAAAAATACTATCAAATAACAGGTATCGGAAGCTTCTATATCGTTTCAATTTCTACCTGGTAATTCCTTCTAGCAGCATTCTAGGAGTCCTCCGCATTTCCTCTCTTCGATTTAAATGCAACATTTATAGAAAAAAGGGTAGAAAAGTAATCACATGAATGTGTTATAGATTGAAACAACTTCCCCCGGCCAGACAGGGAATCAACTGTATTAAAGAAATCTAACATAATCCTTCATGATTTTTATCCTGATAATTTTTTTTTTTTAGAGTGCTTGACCATGCTCACAATTGAAGTTTCCTCAGAGGAGTCTCACAACCAAAAATACTATCAAATAACAGGTATCGGAAGCTGGATTTCATTATACCTCTAGGCATTATCAATACTCGTATCTTTTTCGGAATCCTTGAGGTTTTTTATATGTTTTTCCCGCAAAATCGTGATTGTTTTCACAAAAAATTGATATCCTCATTTATTCGTCACGCCATCGCCGAAAGTAATTTTGTTTAAATCGTTTAGCTGTGGTATGATTTGTTGCCATTGTGGTGGAATTAAAAACCACGACAGAAATGAAATATAAACTAAAATAATAAAACCCTGAATAATGGGTAAAATACCTATTTTGCCGAACGCTACAATGATTGCTTTATCGAAACCTTGAATATTCGCAAATTAAAACCTCACCACTTCGAACAAGCAAAATAAATAATTGGCATTTGATAATTAATATTTTCAGGAAATTAAGAAGAACAAAATCACCTTTCATGTAATAAGAAAAGACATGGCTTTATATAAAGGCTTCCAAGATTTCTTAAATGCTGACTTGAAACAGGAGAATTTGCTATGGTCACCATGATCATCTAGCATTCGTAAAGCGTACATTTATGTTTAATGTCGCTTTAAAATTAGTAATCTTATCCTGATTATATTAGCCTACATATTGTTCTAATAACCGACAGGCATTATATGCCATGAACACCAGACGAGACGAATGCATATATGGTGCTCATGCTCAGAAGAGTTTATCAAACAGCACATACGGCCCTCGGCGCAATTGACTTGTTTTAAAAAAGGGCTCAATTTTTGTTTGCACCGCTCACCCGATGTCAAATAGCTGAGAAATATTGGACGGGTTGATGACATTTGATGTCAGACAGTGGTATCCCAGGAGACACCGCCCGTCTTGCCATGGCGGAAGCTCAACACCCCCATAACTTAATTTAGTTTTCATTTCAAAATTTATTTTTCCTTTAAAGGCATCTGAGATGCATGGCCCTACGTGTTATCGGTGTCTGTGATAGGGTGTAATATTGAAGCGCTAACAAAATTGCGCTTTAAAATGATCATGAAGTGCCTCAAAAAGGTACACATTTTTGAGTGACCTGTTTTATCATATTCGTTTTCATTTGATGTCAGACAGTGGTATCCCATAGGAGACACCGCCCGCCTTGCCATGACGGAAGCTCAACATCACCCATAACTTAATTTAGTTTTAATTTCATATTTTGTTTTTCCTTTATTAAAGCGGGATTGCATTGATAGGTCCTGGAAAAATCATGTGCCTTTTACCTTGTCTTGGTAGAGGGGAAAGGGCCTCCCGGCCCCCTACCTTGAGGGACAGAGAGCAAGCGACAGAGAGAGAGAGAGAGGCAAACGTACATGTAAGATCGAGCATTATGTGCATAATTGCCATATATAAATGAGGATGCACATTTCGATTAGGATCTTGGAGTGAGTAATATAATGTATATGTTAAAGCAATAAGTCAATAAATGGTGGATGCAAGTTATGTTAATGAATAACAATTGATATTTACAAATAATGTTTAACTTATGCCGTATTAAACACAAAAAACGAATCAAACCTATGATACAATATTACACATCTCTGCTATCCTAATTCATTGAACAATTAAAAAAAAAATATCATGATTTATGAATATGCCCTCAATTCTCATATTGCCTATCTACAATCAGACTATGAATTATATCTTTCTTCATACCCAATATTCCACTATTGAAAGTGCATAACGTCTGTTCTTCTCTTCAATATTAATCTTCGCATTATGTCCTAATCATTTCCACATACAGTATAAGCCCACTAACCCGAAACCCATTATTCCTCTCCCGGAAGTGAATAATGCCTGCTCTTCTCTTCAATATTAATCTTAGCCTTATTTCGCTCATCATTTCGTTTCAGCGTTACATGCTACAAGATAAATTGATAGAGTCACATGGACATTGAAATGCCAAAATGAATTATACGTGATCTAGTCGGGTCGAACACGTACTCATCTTATTCGAGTTTTTAATATGGCATTATGGAACAGAAACACGGCGTTCATGCCATTGTGGATGGCAAGACAATGTAATCCAATCCTGATTCTGACTCTGTTATGAGGATTAAAGTTTCTCCTCTTTTATTGTGGAGTGAATGTCTTCTGATCCCCGAATAGATAATGAACTGTATTTAAAGCAGGACTGCACTACTTGTAGCTACTTGCGCCCTCTATATATAGCAAACAATGCCTGAGCGGTACCCGTTGCCCCACCCCCCCCCCCCATGATCCTCTTTTTCTTATGTTAAGTGAGAGCTGATTTGATGAGATACCCACCTGCCAGTTACCATACAGGGAGGATTAATCCCTCCTGACCAAACGAGTGCAGACGGAATTTAAATATATTATGGTAGTGGGATTTCTATTGATTAGATTCAGTAAGATAATTCTCGTCTTCTCTTTTAATTTAAAAAAAATATTTGTCTTACTTATTTATTTCTTCTTCTTCTTCGAAATCTCCTTGAAAATCTCCTTCAAACTTTTCTTCTCCTACCACCTTTTCTTCTTCTTCTTCAAAACCTTCTACATATTCACCTTCTTCTTTTTCTCCTCCTCTTTCTCTTTCTCTTTCTCACCATCTTTTTCCTGACCTTCATGTTCATCTTCAATTTCTTTCCTTCATTTGTTTAATTGCACGATCATCATCTCCCTTTTCATCTCCTTCGTCCTCACAAGATGCGATGAAATTTGAGCAAAATTGATGGCTGTCTTTGCAATCTATCTCAGAAAAGGTTTTTGCCATCTAACCTCAACATCTAGGGCACTTTTCAGAAAAAGCGACACACCTGGAAAGAGCGATGCCGTCCGAGATTGACAACAATCATTGTCATGATAATTGGCGGATGCTGTGGGGGAAAGGGGAGGCACAACCATCCCATACCCCCCCCCCCCTCCTCACCTCTTAGAAATCCAAGTGGTATACCTTAAGTACACGAGAATATGTACCCTTTTCAGGTAATGACTTATTTTTGTTTCTTTGCTTCTTTGTGTGTCAGAGTGAAAAGACACTCTAGAAATGGGATGGATTTGTTGTGGTCCTGTTTTACACCCTCCTCGATTGCGATTTGATGATGTCAAATCCAATGTTATCGACGATGCTCGCAGCGCCTTTCACATACGTCATCATCCCGAGCACTTGAACGCCTCATCGACTGCGAAACTGAGAAACCACCCAAGGTGTCATGTCACTTGGCTTCATTTAATCGATATGTCATGAAAACCCTTTTATTTGGAAATCAAACTACTTTAGGTGTTTTGGGAGCAGGAGATCATTTTCATAGTGCATTTGAAACGCAAAGAAAAAATTGGTGTTATGGGAACAGCGGATCATTTTCATAGTGCATTTGAAATGCAAAGGAAAAAAATGGATCTTTTGGGAGCAGCATGAAATATGAATAAATCATATATAGTCAGTGGGAAGAGAAAAATTTGGCAAAGGAATGCTCTCTATTCCAGATCTGCTGATTTTCGAATGATTTATGATGTGGATATGATCACGGTTTTTATTTGACTGCCTCTCGTGTCGAAGACAAATCATGAAGGGGGGGTATTGATAACGTATCCACTAGACCTAACACCTCGACAAATGATTTTGCATTTAAAGGTTTGATATGAAGTCATTGGCAAAAGAGGAGGGGGATTTCTCTATTGCCGTTACAGACGCCCTTAACGAAACAGTAGTTAATATATGGATATATCGTCAAATTGATTATTATGATATGCCTACCATTAAAGCAAAATGGGGGAAATCCAGGTCGCCCTTTCACATGAATAAGCAAATATGTATAATAATTGTTATTTATTAAAATGAGATGATAAAATATCATAAATACTAAATTTCATCAAACATTATACAATTATTTGCGAAAGAAGGACTTTTTGTAACTGATACATTCTTTAACAAAAAAAGAAATTGCTGAATAGATGTAGGAATAATACGATAGCCAAGCCTCACTCCTGAATGTTTACTCAATTTCTTATTTCTGTATTAAGTCTGGGGTATTACGTTTATCCGCTCAAGTAACATTCCCGATGGCCACTTGTTATAATACTCCCTTAATATATTCATCCATAGAAAAGTTCTTGACAACCGCAAATCAACTTGATCAAGGCAAGGGGCTTAGTGTACCTATGTACGGTTTGAATGATATATCTCTTATCCCTCAAGCCAGGCTTAGCGAATGATAGACGAAACGTTGAACATCTTTTCTTTCCTATAGAAAGATAACAAAAAAGCTCTTTTCAGAACTATTCCGAAAAATTCGTGTACATGAATTGCTCTGAACTTTATTTCTTTTTGGCAATGTTTAAAACTGTTTTCTTTCCTTAAAAGGATAAGAAAAAGTCCTTACAAAGATTATATCCCAAATGGCGTAATCGTAAACATTTGCATTTGCCCATTATGAAAACCTAAAAAAGAACATCTGGCACTTGTCATTCGTCATAAATGATGAGGTCGTGTAAAGCATTTCGTAATTTAAATCATGTCTAACGTGAGAATATCATATTCTCGTTCAAACAATTATAGAAGAAGCTGTAGCCATCCCTAACTAGTCAGTATTGTGGAGAAGGACAGAGACATGGCGTTTGTTAATTCCAAATGGGATCGTTGCTGCAGTAATTTTATGCTCCTGGGACCTATAACCAATCAGAAGCAAGGATCTCAGTAGCTTATATTCCTGTCATTTGTCACTGATGACAAGTTTTGTGAAACGGGTCCCTGAACTCATGAAGGTTACTACTATCTTCCTGGAGCTTTTTAACAAACCTTAAATCACTATCACCCTTTGATGATTGCTGTGCAAAGAACCAGACTTCAAAAGACCGACCACTTTGTAACATTTATGTCCTATCCTTTCTCCTTCTTCTTCTTCTTCTTCTTCTTCTTCTTCTTCTTCTTCTTCTTCTTCTTCTTCTTCTTCTTCTTCCTTTCCTTCTCCTGGTAATCGTAAACATTCGCACTGATCATAATCAGTGCTAAGTAGCAGCTGTCGCAGTTTATTTGTCGTTTGTATGAGGGATTGCTGTATATTTGTCATTGATGAAAGGAATGTAGTGGACTTGGGAGACATTTTTCGATTCATCATGATTAAATCCGAGATGAGAATAGCTGGAAGCGAGCAAGATTATACGACAATGGTTGTACAGGATGATCTTAAAAGGGGGAGTTTACATATTAACATGATTTAATGTGTCTGACAATGATATAAAACTCTCGCGCCTTAGGCTGAGGTGAAATGTGCAAGCTAAATGGTCCATATCTGTCAGTCAGACACGACCAAGGAAAACTGAGTGAAAACACCGAATGTGGCACAGTAAATATAGAGCCCTCAACGTTCTATGCGAGGGAGTGTCTACAAAAGGCATTGGGAAATTCTTGTACAGTCAACTTACTGTTGATATATTTTCTGAAAAATATTGCTGTGAGTCAGTCAACTTCAAAATATATGGAATATTAGTCTTGTAAATATACCTACCGATTGGGGGGGGGGGGGATATGTAAAAAGGAAATATATCTACAACATTATTTTTAAAATGCATACCCACTGCTTTAAACTAACCATTGGTGGTAACTTTGCCATTAACATTAACTACCATGGCAACATCACTCAACACCCAATCAAACCAATGTTTCCCTGGAAGTTACCATTTATGGTAAAATTACCATCAATAGTAATTTTGATGTAGCTGGGCCCAGGTTGAGGTCTCCAGGTTGGGTTCCCTTGCTATGTTGTACAAAACTGCCACGCACTAAACGGTGAGGGCACTATCAAGAAAATATTTAGTGGAAAGTGAGGCAATGACGTCACAGACTCATGAGTGAGTTGTCAATTTGTCTTGTGATTTTCTAAGTTTGTCTCATGTCATTAAAATTTCATAACTTTCTTATTAGTTATCCGATTTTGCTCAAACTTTTTTGATTGGTTTGTCTAATATCTCTGATTTTATTGAAAGTAAGTTACTTTTTTAGTGGACTTGCCCTTTAGGTCTGACTGTGTGTTTGTTGTTAATTTCACCTCCAACGTGATGATGGTCAGAGATGTTCAAGGATTAAAAAGAAAAAAAAACGGGAACTTTGAGGATGAACACAAAGCCTTTAGAAAGCGTGTATTCATGTCGGTATCATGTTAGGATGGTAAACAAATTGGCACCGACTTTACTAATCTCCGCTTTGGATTAGCGAGCTATTTATGTCATGTTGTTAAAGTTGTTATCATTATTGTAATTACTACTATCAATATTTTGTGAATCATTATGTATCACTATGTTTATATTTTCTCTACATTGTTCAACCTTCCCAGGTCACGGCTCAAGCAACATGCCTGACATTGACAGCAATGAGTGTTGATCGATATAAAGCGATAGTTCGTCCCCTGCAATCGTTGAAGACCAGAACGACTCGAGCGGCCGTCATCATTAACGTCTGTATATGGGCAGGTAAGACCTGGGGCGGATCAAGATTGTTTTATGTTTTAAAGGGAGGGAGGGAGGGAGGGGCTAGGGGAAAACAATTCCGGAATTGTGTTTAAGGGGGCACATCGGGGGGGGGGGGGTGTAATTGCCATTTATTATTATTGGGCTGGCGGATGTGGTATCTTTGTCTAAGATTCTGTAACAAAATTCTGATCGCCTGTCTGATTATCAAGATATTTATGATTTGAAATCGAAATTTCAAAATTCTTTTTTTCTAACGGTTTTTATAACACTACAGCCAGTGCATACAGGGAAGGCTATCTTAATAACGAAATGACGTTACCAAGCTCTGCATCTAATGAAATGGCACCTATATACCTGTACATGACACGCGAGGATACTTCTCATTTCCATGACTGAAATGACGTCACAGGTTTAATATTCAGCTTAGCAAGAGGGACACATGATACATCGGCCCTGTAGTAAACAGTCTCTTCATCCCTTCTCGAGCACCCCCCCCCTTCTCTCTCTCTCTCTCTCTCTCTCTCTCTTCTATCTCCTTTTCTCTTCAATCTTTTCTCTCTATCTTCTCTCTATTTCTCCCCCTCTCTCCCCTCTCTCTCTCTCTCTCTCTCTCTCTCTCTCTCTCTCTCTCCCTCTCCCCTCTCTCTCTCTCACACACACTCCCTCACCACACAGTCTGCAGTTCAACTGAAGTCCGATGCACGCAGCGCGCGTAATACCGTTAGTGGAATTCTTACGTAAGTTTATCCCTTACAATCAATATAGCAAGGTATCAATGTCCTCTGGGGTTTAGTATCTGTAATCCCGATCGGATTCAGGAGACTACTACCAACATCTTTTATATCCCTCTTCAATGAGAAGGAGAAGGTATAATTTAAGAATGGATTACAGAATTACACTTAGAAGAAAAAAAAACAAATTAAGCGAGTGGGCACCGGCTAGATCGTACAGTTTTCAGTGACCACATACAAAACCACACAATTCATAACATTCTGACAAGTAAACCACGAAGATAATTTGAAAATGTACTAAAACACCGGAAGCATTCACCGCATTAATGAAAATAGAGAAAACCACGAAAATTAGTTGAAGGCAAAACCAGATCTAATCAACAATGTCGCGGCTGAATAAGAAATACACCTACGTGGTTGTACATTTAGGAACTCGCATGTAAACTTTTGTAGAGTGACTGAAAACAAAATATAGAAGAGAAGAAGAAAAAAAGCACTTCTAATAAATGCTTTGCTAGTATTATAAATAACAAAATATAGGCATACATAATGCGAGGATAGACAATCGCGATAAAACATTTTTTAAATTGCTGTATGTGTTTGTTAGTTTTGGAAATGTATTATGAACGGTTCGTTCGTTCGTGTCTCCTCAGCTCAACGCTTTTTACTGATCGGTTAATAATCCATCGTCAATTAAAAGTCTCTGTTAAAGAGATATAAACTGAAGAACTTCACAATATTTGATGACAAGATTGTTCGAAATGACAAAACAATACATGGGGTTTAAATTTACATCACTGCTTCATGAATTATATAAGTATCATAACTGGCCATTAAAATCATTTTAATAATTGTCAGGTCATAATTATTAAAATGAGGCATGAAATAAAAGAGAATCCACAAAGAAGTTGCAAAGCGCGGAAAATGAAAGAAAGTCACAAAGTTCTGATTTTCATGGCAAAATCCCTCTGCACTGTCAACTTTATGGAACTTCCTGAATAACTTTTATGATTTTGTGATAACAATTAGAATTGATACACGTGCAGGTAAGGTTCAAGCAGGATAATTGTTATACGTGTATTTTCTCCTTACGGACACCGTAGGCCGATTTACATCATTGTTGTTTATAGTCATCTACGTTCCGTCACAAGAGATGAGCTCGAAAGGTTAATTCGTGTTAATCAACTTGGAAACTTAAACATAAAACGCTAAAAACGAAGTTTTTCTCGCAGCAAGTAACGATATGGGTCAGAAAACTAAAGTCAACGTCGCACATCTTGCGTAAACATAACCTGCTTTTTACTGATGACTATCAGTAGACGATCTGTGTTTTTATATTGTCTACTCATTTTGCAGACAGCAGGAAGAAAGGCTGTTCGAAATTTAGTCTTCGCAGTCCAGAGGCTATGTGCACCTAATCTTCTCTTACCCATAGGCTATGCCAAAGCACGCATCAAGAAAAGTAATTGTGATAGGTGCGTTCACATAGGCAGAGTTTGTTGATTTTTACGTGCAATTGTGTTACTGAACTCATCAGTGATATGAGGAGAGTTAAACAGTTTCACAGTTTACAGTTGACATTTTCCCACCCAACAAAAGATCATGTGCTGCACTGTGTGTGCGTTTCGTGTAGTGGATCGGGACTGCACTCACAGAACAGGCTACATTTATATTTAGAAGAAGACAAAGAAAACACATCAATCAACAGAGAAAATTGGGCACCTTCTTTTTTCAAGGGGTTATTCTATCGTGTTTACAAGAGGATCAAGTTCTACTTCGGATCGATAATGAAAAATAGGGGAATCAACTTGTTTATTTGTTATTTTGCAGTATTTTGGGAACCTATAGCTCTTTATACGTGGCAGTGAGTTTGAAACATCTGACTTTAACTTGCCTGGCAGACGTAATAAAATAGCAAATGTTGACAAACCCCGAAGAATCCCTCAACATTTCACTTTCCTTTCACTTTCTCTTTATTCTTATCGATCTCCCTTGGGACTAGAAAGGTTTCGTTGAACTTCAATTCAAACAGTGAGAGGAGGGTGTGGTGAAAATGTCACTAATATATCGACCGACTAAAAAGTATGCAAAGTTTGAGATAAATCCGACGACAAAAATCGTTCAAGCTCTCTACACTCTAAAAAAAAACTGCTCAATTTGAGTCGAAATGTTACTCTTTTGAGTAGTCAAAAGGGAACCACCCGACTTTTGAGTAAACTTTACTCAGCATTGTGTTGAGTAACAAATCTACTCATCTGTTGAGTAAAAATATTACTCAATAAAAGACTAAATCTCTACTCAGTTTGAATGAGTCAATCTTTACTCAATATTTACTCCTTTGTTGAGCGGTTCCCTTTTTTACTCAGTACTGGGTAGAAACGTAATCAACTCATGTCGAGTAAGAAACTGCTCATGAGTTGAGCCAAATTTTACTCAATTAACGAGTACATGTTTTGACTCAAATTGTTTGAGCAATTTTTTGCTCAAATATTGAGTATGATGTTATCGGGGTAACGCTTAGTTGCTCAATCAATGTTGAGTAAAAACATGTACTAAGTTAAGTACATGTTTTTACTCAATACTGATTAAAACAAAGGTGGATTCAACTAGGGTTTTTAAATTTTTGACTAAGGGAAACCGCTGATTAATATTGTTCTTTTTTTAACAGCTGTTTAAATAAGTAACCATTATTTGTCAATAGAGAATTTATAAACCATAATTTTGCCTGATTTCTAAATTTAGCATTGATTTGAAGTTCTTCACTCACACACTATGCAAATAACATAAAGTCAACGACATTTTAAATTCAGTAACATAATTTGTGGACTTTAATTTCCCAAATCAGTTTGAATCACAGTGTAAACATACATGATATTAAAAACCTCTTTTGTCTACATCTTTTCTTTCTCTCTTCCTCACTTTGAATTCATAATTTTTTGAGGTAGATATTCCCCTTTTCCTTCGTATTTTTGCTTTTGTTTTACATTTGGTATATACAAAATTTAGGATAAACATGTGACATAATACGTGTACTTATAATTATGTAAACGATACTGTTCTAAATTGTACTCTCGTTTTTGGAATGCAACTTACATCAATGTGCAATTCAGTAATATGTAACTGCGATGCATGATTCAATAAAAATATCATACCATACCAAAAGTACGTAGTTTAAAAATTTCAATTTAAAAAAATGTTACTTTATATCGCCGCATCATTCAAGTTTTTGGCATCAATTCTATGTGTTAAATACCAGTAACATAATTTGTGGACTTTAATTTCCAAAATCAGTTTGAACCACAGTAAAAACACAGAGTTCTCTCATCATACATGATATTAACAAGTATGTAGTTTAACAATGTTACTTTACATCGCATCATCATTCAACTTCAAGTTTTCGGCATCAATTCTGAATGTTAAATATCAGTATTAAACATAATTTGTGGAATTTAATTTCTAAAATCAGTTTGAATCACAGTGAAAACTGAGAGTTTTCTCATCATACATGATATTAAAAAGTATATAGTTTACAAATTTCAATTTTAAAACAATGTTACTTAAAAAGTTCATTTTATGCCCTTTAGTATGAAACCTCAATCAGGAAAAATGAGCTAGGAATAAAAAGTTCTGTTTGTTTAAAGTAATGCTTGCATCCATAATTCATTAAACGAAGTATTTTCCCCTGGCTGCCTGCCGTACCAACAAACATAATTGACAAAAGGCTTAACACCGTTTCGTTGACAATCAGCCATGCATGAGGTCTTTTTTTCTATGGCTGATCTTCAACGAAACAGAGTTGTCAATTATGTTTGTTGCTACGGCAGGCAGCCAGTGAAAGCGAGGTCATTTAATCGTGGACCTACTACAAATGGACACTGATCGGTACCATAATACATGCATGCACCTGACTCTGTCAAAAGTATCATAATGACATTCCAAACATGCTTCCAAGCTTTGATCTCATCACGACCGCCGCCAGTCAGCCATAAAAAAAACAGAACTATGCCTGGAACTCTAAAAAAAATGCCTGCGCAAAAGAAGCTGAATCGCTTAAAATCACGGAAATGTATGTACAGTTGTGGCGTACATAATTATGAATATTAACGTATATGAAGTCTTCAATAGAAAATTAGAAGTAGTTTACACGAGAAATCTGTAAATTTGGCTGTAACACCTTGATTTTAAACTTCATTTTTAAAAATTATCCTATCCATTTCCAAGGAAAAGTATTTTTCAAAGTTTTGCAATTTCAGATGTATGTCCACCATGCAGTGTCCACTTCTTTAATAATCAATCTAATATCGCACAAATTGTCATAATTTAGGGTTCACTGCTCCTCCAACTGGTCTTAAATCACGATACTTATCCTGAAACTACACTCTGGGTCCTGGCCTATCGAAAAGAATCTGAAGAAATGTAAAAGTTCTTTTGTCTGTGATGATGCGTGATTACATAATAAACATTGTCGCGTCAAATAAATGTCCTCATCAACATACATATTATCAGGTGGCGGTAGGAATGATGTGAATGTGATCAAAGAAAGACTCTCACTATTAGTCCATCTGTACTAGGGTCCATGGTTTAATAAAATCCTTGGTACGAATTCCATAAATGAGACGACAAAGAAGTCCCATATGACAGCTGCCTGGGCAGGGTAATCCAGCTGTAGTATTTGAAACATCTTGTAGCAGTAGTTAACTGCTGCTTTCAATGAAGAGCATGAATAGGCGCTTCTCTCGATGACTACGTAACACTGTCCTGGCCTCTTTTGGTGTCCCTCAAAGTACCATCAAAAGCAGTTGGCTCCTTCCTTTGAAGGAGGCCAGAAAAAAAAGTCCAAGCCAGTTCTTCCTAAAATGATAAAATTTTGATATGTAGTTAACATGATAGGAATTAACAAGTTAGAGGTTAATTTATGTGCATTAAGTTTCGATAGGATGATAACAACTAATTGGTTTTGATAAAATCGGGGGGAAGTCCTACTCCGAGTCCTAGGGGGTAATTGTCCTCTGGGGTGGTTATCTTCAGGGGGTTAATTTCTGGGGGGGGGGGGGGCGTAATTGTCCCGCTGGTAATTGGCCAATTGCCCAGAGGTAATTGTCCTACAACCATCTGCATCAATAGACCTACCCCAGGCCAATACGTGTTTAATACAAATACAATAAAGTAGGCTAGCTATTACCCTCCTAAATTAATGCATGCACATTCGCCCTTAGAGAATTGCCCAAGTTCACAATCAATTAATGACATCGACAGTGACAACAATAATTTCACAATGTTGATCAACACAGTGTCCTTGAAACTTGACTAAATATCACACGGTAGCTCTTTTAATATTATCATGAGGATTTCTTACCTAGAAATGTCGGTTGGAGCTGTTCCAAGCTCGATCCATGAGCTCAGAATTTCTTCCCAATGTGTCACATCTATCTCAGTTCTTTTGCATCCACTATGAACATGGCAGACAAAGAAAGTGGACAAAATATACAGTTCCTCAGGTAGACAAAGGAACATCCCTTCATTGCTATTATGTAGAAAGGTGAATATGCATGTGACACCTGTTCTACACATTTTTACATAATAGCAGTGAAGGGATGTTCCTTTGTCTACCTGGGGAACTGTATATTTTGTCCGCTTTCTTTGTCAGTCATCTCTCTGCACGCGCACATGCATGCACGAGACAGCTAATACACAACGGTAGTTTACTCAAAATTGACACAAACGAAGTTCTTACTCAATGTTGAGTCATTGATTTACTCTTTATCGAAGGTAACAAATTACTCGGATGACGAGTACCACTAAAATTAAGGTCTTACTCCAGCTTGAGTACTGAATTGCCCATTTTGTTACTCAACTTGTTTTACTCGACACAATTTACTCGGTGACATTAAGAGTGTACCAAATCTTAATCATTTTCTTATTTATTGCGAGCATTAATTTATGGAATATTCTCTTCACAAATTAGGACCACGCAATAGTGGTATAGATCTGGATTTTTTTGGGGGGAGATCCTATAGAAATTCAGTAAATATTCTTAACATACCAACAGAAATTGACATGCGAAGGAAATCATTATTGACGTGTGTATAGTGATCTACGAAATTGAAAGGGGAAAAAACAAGAATAATTAGTGATTACAGCGTGCGTTTTCGTTATCAGATTGTCATTTTCCCTGATTTTTCTGCTTCCTTTTCTCTTTCCTTTCTTTTAGTAAAAGGGGCTAATTCCCTTTTAACCCACCGCTTGTTGGTTATTTTCATTCCATCCATTCTCGCGGTGTGTTCTTCCATTATTCATGTTATTGATTGCACGTCCTCAATGTCTAGATTCGACCTGTTTCGACTCAGTCCTCAATCACTCACAAGTCGATGCGTAACCGATGCATGTATATCCTTGTTATGTTACGTTCATCGGTCAGTACAAACAATGTGCTACAATTACAGAGTGCGGTAACAATCACGTAATTCCTATTTCCAGTCTTTCAGTGCTGGCTATTGGCTTATCATGGGTCCAACATTCGAGGTTGAGGGGGGGGGGGGGGGGGCGGAACAAAAGAATCTAGGGCGGGGTAGGGGGTAGTACCCGTAATACTATTTGAATGAAATATGAATTAATAAGGCTACCATCTAGGGGGATAGGATCGGGTTCTTTCACTTTACTTTTGGTTTTGTTCATTCTTTCCATATTTTTGAAAATCTTTATTTTAAGGCGTCAAAACTGAAAACCTAATGCATTAAGAGATCCATCTTGATAATGAGATGTTAGGTAATGTGGGTCCCTAAAACAATAACTTTCGGGAAAGACGTTGATCAGAATATATTTAGGGGCCTACCGCTCAATTTATTTGATTTTCATAAGCCAATTTCAGACGATGCGATTGAATGTCTAGGGTACCCTGGCAATATTAATTCTAAATCCTCCCTCGTGGTCATTGATATGCTTCATAGTGGTCAGGTTTTTGAAAACAAGAAGTAGGATATACGGAGTGAATGTGGCTGCACTTTCGGAATGGCTATCTCCGATATGATTTCTGTTTCAAATCTCATTCCTTTTCTCCCCTCTGCGCTTCTTTTATTTTCTGTTTATCTATCTCACTGCATTTCCACTCATTCATTCATTTCCGTTGTCTTTGTCTTCCCCACACGGCTATGATTGCTTTTTTATTGCACAATTTTGACATCACAAAAGAAAACCCCAAATTGAGAACGGTGAAAAATGGGAGAGAAAAGAGGAATATTTTTTAAAGAGGAGGAATACAGAAAAAAAGGAAAGCACGTGGAAGCTATGCGGTGACTGTAGTTAGATGTGTTGATGGGGGGGGGGGGGGGGGGCACGGGGAGTGACAGAGAAAATCACATAGTCAAATGGATCTGTGGACAACCCTTTCGAGCCGATGGACAGGAGGGTGTATGGACACGCCCCTGGTGCCCCTGGCTACGCCTATGCTTCTATCAAAAATGATGCGCACCTTAAGAGACCAGATTTGGTAACCTCTCCACCCGTTGCCAGGTCAAGTGGAATAGAAAAAACGAGAACCCTAAGGCAGCATTTTCATGATGTTTATTTACAAAACACAGTGGTAATGAATGAAAATAATAAAACGTAATAAAATGGCCCCAAACCGTGGCATCGTATGTTTGCTGAGCGGCTCGGCCCGATCGAAATTATCGCTACGTCTTCTTAAACATTGTTGTAGAATCATGAATGTGCTAGAAGGGGCGTCCCACTCATGAATGTGCCAGAAGGGGGTCCCACTCAAGATTTGCTCTCGATAATCGTCCTCTTTCAAAGTATTTTCGTGGTCAATTTGAAATCAGCGCTTTCTCGCTTTCACCACGGAACGTCACCTGGAGTGCCCTATTGTAAACATAGCCTCATTTTCCTGCTTTAATCTAGGTCAGTGTGTATTCAGATACGTAAGGCGTGGGGCCACGATGGGCCGCACGGCTAAATTAGATTGCGAGAGGGGTATAGTTATTGCATAGGCGGGGAAAAGGCACTGATAATAGCGATGTTACCCTCGTTGATCTCAAGTGGTAATACAAGTGATCTAGTGCGTTGAGCTCGGGTCGGATACTGAACCAGTGGCGTAGCGTTGGTTCCAAATATCGAGGGGTCACCAACAATTTTTTTTTTTTTTTTTTTTTTTTTTGGGGGGGGGGGGGGCACCAGTCATACTCTGTGGATGAAATACAGATTAACAAGGGAAATAAGAGATGACATGGGAGGGGGTCGTAGCGTCTCGTGTTTTACGTTCCCTCCCCCTCTCCTCCTTTCTTCGTATTTCTCTCTCCGCCCTTTTTATCATGTAATTGGGGGAACATGCACCCCATGTGCCCCATGTTTCGTTGTAGGTACACCACTGTTTAAAACACCTTCTAAATGTCAGTTGTTATAAAACACAAGAATTCACCGAGAATCGAGACTTCTCTATTTGATATCGATCGTTAATTTGTTTGCACTTGATAAAAGCCTGACCAACTTTCGTATAACCCCTGTTATGTATCAAGGCATCCATGCTCGAAGTAAAAATAAAAACAACAACAAACTTTAACTCATATTCTCTAAGGTAGAATACATTTCTATCTGGCTTTCAACGTAATTCGGCCGTTCGAAATGTTTATCACCTTCCATTTTGTATTAAATTACGCAACGCGATGAGAAGCCACGGGGCTTTAAACTCATGCTTTTACAGTGAGTTGGATTGAGCAGACGTTGCAGTACACTGAACATGCCCGGAACATATTTTCAGTTCTATCATCCGCCGCCATTTAGCAATCTTTTATTTTAGCTTAGGTAAAGGTGTATCAGAACAACAGTCCTTCTAGCTTATACCAATTGCCTTGGTTTTTATTGTCCGTGTACATCATTGATTTATTGCCGTTGCAAGGGTTTGTATGCAAACAATCCTGGATCCGTTTTTGTTATTGAAACCGTCGATGTTTTCACATCTTCTATAGATCATTACGATGTACATTAATACTGGAGGCGTCTTATAAAGAAGTTGGATTTGCTCAACACCCCCCTCCTTCTGAGATACAGATATTCCCTCGTGCGCTCTCTCTCTCTCCCTCTCTTTCTTCAAATTGAGTTGAATTGAATTGAACACCATTTTAAGCTTATACCGATTGCCCGTTTTTTCTTGTCCGCGTACATCATTGATTTATTGCCGTTGCGAGGGTTTTGTGTATTTGTTTAACTTGCGCTTTGGAAAAAATACAACCTCTCCTACAATCCTGCAGGATCAGTTTTTGTTATTGAAATCGTTGTGTAGATCATATAACGATGTACATTAGTACTGCAGAGTTAAAAGGCGTCTTATAAAGTAGTTTGAATTGCTCAACACCCCCTCCTACCAAGATAACGATAAATAATCACCCCTCTCGATTGTTTGTCTTCCAAAATCCTTCGCTCTCTCTCCCTCTCTCTCCCTCTCGCTCTCTCTCTCTTTTTCTCTCTCGCTTTCTCTCTCTTTCTTTCTTCCCTTCTTCGTCTTCTTATGTATTATCTGCCTCCTTCAATACTGAAGATTCTTGCAGATGTATTATACTGGTGTGTGCAGGTGGACCACTACACAGGGGTTTTCCCCTACTCTTATAAATTCAATTCAATTATACAAATAGTGCAGTGGTTTCTTTACGTGCATACATGTAGGTGGTGTCTCTCCTCTACACGGGGCCTCCATTTAACGTCCTAACGTCTTTCTCCACCCTCATCCCCGTATCCTTTGCATACGTCCACACATCATCCAAACCTTTCTTTTCTTAATCAAACTCAATGCTTTTTAAATGTTCATTTTCTGTTACAGGTTCGGCGTGTGCAGCCGTGCCTACTGCAATCTACTTCGACGTGGCTCAGTTCGGTGACGCGTTGGTCTGTATCGACATATGGCCCCGCCCTGAAATCCTCTATCCTGGCTACGCCATCTACGGTATGGTTGCCCTCTACATCGTGCCTCTCACCATCATCTGTGTCTGCTACAGCATCATGCTCAGGAAACTATGGCAACGAGTCTCGCCTGGGGAGCAATCTAACAACGCTCAGGCGTTGATGGCGCTGCAGCAAAAACGCAAGATTACTCGGATGATCATGGTGGTGGTGTTACTGTTCGCTCTGTGCTGGCTGCCTCTGTACATCTTCACCACGTGGTTTCGGTTGGATCGTAACTTCCCAAAGAATAACGGCACGTATTTCTTCAAAGTGTTCGCCCATATGCTCTCGTACGCGAACTCGTGCGTGAATCCGTTCGTGTACGCATTCTTGGGCGAGAATTTCAGACGATATTTCAAGAAGGCGTTCCCTCTGTGTTTCAAGAAGAAGGATGGAAGCGGAAACTCGACTAGAACCGAGCCGATACCGACGGCTCATCAAAGAGTAGCCGAAGGGGAAAGGACTCAAAATAACAGATCAGTGATAGTGAGATAAGAATTTGATAAAAGCTTCTCTGTTTACAATCTTTAATATTATTTCGATTAAGTCGTATATATTCCCATTGTTATTTTATCACTCATCGTGTCTCGTCCGTAAATATAAGGTATCATATCGAACTGAATGACATGAGCTCACAAGAGTGGATTATGTGAATCCATGGTTTAAACTTCGTTAAGCGTAGTAAACGCATGTGCCCAAATACAATGAACGGGCAATATACACTTCTGAGCGCTTATGTATACACTTACTTTAGAACCAGTTGAAGTTTGAATCATTGCGAATTCGATCCAATGTGTAACAGTATTAACATGGATGGTTATTTAATCATTTACATGTGTATTGCCACGATGGATATGATCAACATTTCAAACTCTGCTTAGTTGGACTCAGCACCCAGCTTGAAACATTTGGCACTCTATCAACTGTTCAGAGTGGACCATTTTTAAATGCATGAAATTAGTGCATCTGGTTAGTAAACGCGAGTATTATCAAACGCGGTAAAGTAATACTTAAATAGCACCTTGATTGCATATTCATAGATTCATTCCCCAAAACATTGTATTTTAATGTACTTTACGTATGTATTTTTGTACATTTTTGTTCATGTATGATGCAGATATATACTGTTATAAACTGACATCATGTGGAAAGGAACATCCTCATTCCCTCTTTATACAAAGAATGTAGTCAGTTTCAAAATAATAAATAGGTATAACATAATATATATACAGTGCGTCCCAGAAAAAAACGAAACCTAGAAGTATCGATGTTTTATCATAACTTAATCACAACCATAATTAATGAATGAAACATATTTAGAAAGCCTATATAGAGTCTCCTCTTTCAGTTGATGCTAAAAGTAGATTTGACAAAAGACTTAACTCCGTTTCGTTGACAATCAGCCATGCATGAAGACTCTCGTCTACGGCTGATTGTCAACGAAACGGAGTTAAGTCTTTTGTTAATTTCGTTTCTTGATACGGCAGGCAGCCAGTGAAAACGAATTCGTTTAATAAAATTATAGAAATGCAAGCACCACTTTAAACAAACAGAACTTTGCCATTCCTCGCTCATTTTTTTCTGATTGAGATGTCATATGAAAGGGCAAAAATTCAACTTTCTAGAAATGTGAATTTGTCTTCGAAATTCAGATACCGCCCGCCAATTGTCTTTTTGGTTTTCTTCCTTCAAATTGCTTTTAATCACTCATGTGTAAAATATGCATTATCTGAGTAGCATCACATGGAAGAGGAGACTCTAAGCTTTCCAAATATGTATCATTCATTAATTATAGTTATGATTAAGTTATGATAGAACATCGATACTTCTCGGTTTCGTTTTTTCTGGGACGCACTGTATAACACGCCTTATGTACATTCGTAATCCCATAGATTTGTGTTCCAGCAAATATCCAATTATTTTCATTTGATATATTCAGCTGGTAAAAACAACTTGTTCACGCATAACAAGTATAACAAGACAGAGGCAAATTGGGGTTCCTGAGCTACGGTGTATGCCTGCATCACGCTGCTGGTTTAAAGATTCACCTTGATGAACCAAACATGAAACCCAATCGATCACCGAATCATGCTTACCCCATATATACGATACAAAGTCAATTCTTGTCACCTGTGTCGGGTATTAACCTGCTATGACTATGCTAGCAATCGATGTATGAGTAAGGTATTAGTAAGGGTAAGGTTACAAGACACTTGGGAATTCTTGCGGATCGGCGGTTTGTTAGTAGGACCATTAGCCTATTTATAATGGCCAAGGTCCCATGTGGGGAGGTTTCGATGGCGAATAAAGCTAAAGTTGATATGACAGTGTGTAGTGTGACCGAGATGGTGAAAAGTTCATCAGAGTATAACGAACGAGTGTAAAGTGTGGTGTTTTAAGATACGTCGCGACGCGTTGGAGCGAGATGGACACAAGTCATGCGTGAGAATGAAAGAAAGGAAGAAAGAAACAAAAAAATGAAAGAAAGAGGGAAAGAAAGATGAAAAAGGGAAAGAAAAAGGGAATATGCTTGTGTGGGTTGGTGTGTGTGAGGGTGCGCATGCGAGTGTGTGTGAAAGAGGAAGATGAAGAGAGAACAATAGAGATAAAGATATAAAGAGATATTATGAGAGAGACATAGAGAGTGAGAGACAGAGCAGAGGAATCGAGACTTCAAGGAAAGAGAGGGGGAGAGACAAAACAAACGTTGGAAAGGATAGAATCATAGATGGGGATGTGGAAAGAGAGAGAGAGAGATAGAGGGGGAGAGAGGGGGTGGAGAAACATAATGAAGTTGTCATTTTAGACAGATATCTTAGAAAGATAATGAAAAAAATCCTGCCTGTAGAGAGAGATTACAAAATCAAATTAATATCTTATTCAATGGCGTTTCATGAGCTTGAGCTACGATAATAGATTTACTTCACAATCAGCTTGTTAGATTGTTAATCGGTTTTAAAACGGTAAATGTCGATGGTGCTGAAATAGTAGTATTTAAACAAAAAAGCAGATGTCTATTGTTGGCTAGCCCCCCCCCCCCCTCCCCCAATAATGCCTTTATCCTTCTAAAATTGGGTTAGAGATTAAATGAGAGTTGAAAACGATGTTTTTGTCCACCTTTTAGAAGTCTCCTAGTACCATTAAAAGTTGGCTTTGCAGCTTCACTACTGTTTAAAAGTTTAAAGGTTAGATTTCATTTTCGCAAATCGGACAGGAAAAATGTACATAAAATATAATACAAAATAAAATGCACTAAAAATTAAAACCATGGGACATTTTGTATATGCTCTGGATTCCTTAAAGGTAAAGATCAGTTTTGGAAACGCCCCCCCCCCCCCTCAAAAAATGAAATGGAAGCTCTTATCACCAATCATGTGAAAGAATATGTTTCGACTAATACGTGATCATACAAATTTTGCCGAGAAACCGCATACTAATTGATATATTTGGTAAATTACTATATCTATTTGGACCTAATAGATATAACGCACGTGTCGCACACGTGTCGCAGTAGGCAGTAGTCCCATATACATCTTTCTGTGTACAGTGCTTGTAACTTTACCAAGACTAGACCAAATTTCTTATCATTTCGATGGTTCCAGAACCTGGCAGTACACACCAATACTTATATGCTAGATGATCAACCTTTTCTGATCGATTCCACAAACGTTTTTTTCACAATGCAATCGCATGACCATAACTGGTCTTTATCTTTAAAGGTTCTCATGTTTTGCCGTGCCCGTAAATTATTCTTTAGTGATGTGTTCGTTACATGGGGGGGGGGGGGGGTGACGGTTTTAATTTATAGTTCAAGAGAAAGAGAGTATTCGGAAGATTTACTGCAACAAGATGTCATGGCGATAACACTTTATAATATCAAACACAGGCTGTAAAATTATGGTGCCTATCTCGACTTTTACGCGACAGATGATGTACATAACATTGTATTTACCAAGTTTTATTGTGATCTATGTCTACGATATGAATAAAAACCAATAGGACTAACCCTAATTTATTTTTGCCTTTGTTTTCTGTTGATTTCCCTCCCATTTGTGCGGTAGTTAGCAGGATTAAAGAGCAAGACAGAAGGAGAGAAAGAGAGATACTGTGGTAAATACATTGAGAGAGAGAGGGAGAGAGAGAGAGAGAGAGAGAGAGAGAGAGAGAGAGAGAGAGAAAGGGGGAGGAGGTTTGAGTGGTGGAGAAAGAGAGAGAGAGAAAAAAGGAGAATTGAAGAGACGGGAGATGGTTGGAGAGAATGAGAGAAAGAAAGAAAGGATTAAATATACGGGAGATAGATAGATAGGTATAGAGAGAGATAATTGGGATGAATATAAAGAGGAAGCTGATGTTTGTGATAATGCTAAAGACGAGGAATAGACAGAACACAGAAAGAAAGAAAGAAATGAGGAGGCAAAATATGTTGTTCTGCATCTTGGTTTAAGGTTGTCATGCTATTCCCTCACTGTCGGTGAGCCTCTTTCACTAAGGTTTGAGGTCAAAACACCATCAATCAGTGGTCCAATTGACCTTTCATCCTCAGACACTCAAGATGGAACATTTGCCTTTTCTTTAAATCGATTTTAAAAGATAAATGTCTTTACAAACCAGATGGAAAAGCATCTAAAGGACAGGAGCAAACCGACATGCATCCAAGTCGACAGATGAATGGGTCTCCTAATTCCATGAAGTATGTCATAATTTCAACTGACCGGAATACAATGTAAGAATAACAAGCGCACATCAACAACAAAATGCAAAAGAATAGGTTCAGTTCTGATACAGGTGAAACTTACGTGGACAAATATCATACTAGCAACATAGCGTAAAGAGTATTACTCTTTGAAAATGTATCGTATTGTTCCGGTTACGGGTCTGGTTGATCATTAGCAATTACCAGATAACATCCATGAAGAAACAACAACACTTTTACCAAGTTGAACAACCATTCATCAAGCCTAAATTCCAACAAAACTTGATTTCAATGCCATATGACACCTTGATATATCTTTTAGTCAATAAGAAAGTAACAAATGTGCTACCAGAGCTCCTATTTATCATAATTGACAGGAGGAGAGTGTATGACAGACATTAATATGCCATCCTAAAGCAGAACATCAGATAAATCACACCAGTTTAAACTCATTACACAGGAGAGACCAAAGAAACACAATATTTTATGGACGGAAATGCTTATCATTACAATATATCGAATGTACATGTGTTAGGTAACATCATATAACTTGAAGGCTTGCAATTCAAGTTGACATGATTGACGAGTAGGCATCGACTAAATTTGTTAGCGACTGGCGCGGTCTTTGTTGCGACAAAAGACAATGACGCCGTCAAAGCACAAAATATAAACATTAAACAAAAAATATATATAATATTTATTAGCGCAAGGGCGGCGTTGAATTACTGGCCTTTTGGACCATTTTGTTTAATTAGTTTAATTAGCGCAGGCAATTAAACGCAAATGAAATGATGCTTCGTGAACAATGGGCTTCACTGGGTAAATCATGCAGATACAGTTTGGTATCGGAACAATAAGGAGTCATCTCTATTGCGTCATTACTTATACATATTAAGATAATTAGCGCACACAACCCACATGACTTTATAATGTACATCAAAAATCAACTTAACAATAGATGATGAAATCCTTTGTCAGAGAAATGACAACTTTCTGTTAAAACGGGCATGAGTTTATTGTCTTTATGAGATTTCCTTAGTACCATCTTTAAACCGTACGACAGGTCATACATTTCCTCTTCTAGGAGAACAATGGGTTAAAAACGATTTCTCTTCTGCATAATAAATGAAAACCCTATAGTAGAATTAAGTATTGAACTGGTTTTGCTTCAACGATATACATCCAGCCTGTCCTACTTATCAAATCATTCCTTTAAGCACTTGTCAATCTGACTAGATTTTCCAGATCGGTAGATCGATATGGCCGTGATTTAAGTAAGGATATTGTGTTCTGAGGGAAACGGAACGAGAACGTAACATGATCGTTATATGCGTGTGATACACAGATATCTAATTCAATGAATTCACCCCAACCATCACGCTTTCTTTGAGAACAGTTTTCATCAGAGTAAAACAGGGACACAATTACAATTTGGGGCACGTATCTCGTTCTCCCCCCCCCCCTCTCTCTCTCTCTCTCTCTCTCTCTCTCTCTCTTTCGCTAGCTCTGGTACAAGTTTGCCCATAAGTGCACTCTAAAAAAAACATCCTCTGTCAATCTTGAACACGATTAATTCGATGAACAGCTAATTCGGAACGACCGACCACGCTAGCGCTTCAATCATAGTTTTTAACATCAGTTGTGTCATAATACCAACGTTTAGGTGTCAAAACTTGTGTTTACCCAACGCGTGGTTCAAATATTAATCTGCATCGTTACTTTCTTACCCCGGAAATGCGCACAGTCGAATTTTGATATGACACTATGGCAAGTGTAATGAAATTTCGAAGGGACTTGGTGTTTGGCACAAGGTTGGGTAATACTTTACCCAACTTTTTTAAACAGCGATTTTGCACAGCAAAATTTTGCACTCTATTTTTAGAGTGTGTATACTTTATAACCCCATCATTATATCAACTTGGCTTATGCTTGAACAAAAATCAACGTCTATAAGAAAAAAATATGTCGTCAGATTGTCTAACAATACCCTACTCTATCTAAAGTATGTTGTAAATTGTCATCTTAGAGTTAGCTTCGGCATCTGTAATATCAACTCACAGTGCATAAACGAGATCATCCACCCATTTACGTTCTCAGGGTTAATTATGACAACAGTAATGATGATTAATGTCTTAGCTGAGGAGGGATTTGATCCCCATACCTCGTGATGTACAGTTTAGTGACTTATCCTCTCAACCTAAACGCCTCTACACAATGGCTGCAGAAAGTCCACATCGGCGTGAATATTAACTTAACTTAAGACTAAGCTAATGAGAGCATACTAATCTCAAGAGAAGAAAAACATTGTTCACCATAGCCAGTAGGCCTATTCAACACCGCAGCATCTTTTGCTTTTGTAGGGCAATAGTTCGCAGGGGACGACGCCATCTCTAAGCAGGGGAATTACTAAGTTGGACCATTTTAAATTGGAAAATTGGTTGAATCAAATCTCCTGAGAAGACAACAATGACATACCAGCGACCCCCACCCCCCTACAAAAAAAAAAACATAAACGAAAAAGAAAAGAAAATTGGTTTTCAGATTTGACAATAAGCTGACAAGGCTCTGCGGATGGCTGATTTGCCGAAAGTAATTGTCAATGCGGATGTGAAGCCCAACGCCGTTTGGCGACGCTCTGGTATCAGCTTTAAGGCAGTAACTCTATGTTAAGGGGGTTACACCATCTCGAAGATTATCCCTGGGATCAACAAGACAGCATTATCGTCACCAGATTGCGGTCAGATGATCATCCTGAGAAGGCACATAAGACTCGACCACAATGAAGACAAGGCCATTATGATACATATACGTGTTGCCTCTAAGCATCGAGCTCTAGTTCGAAACGATGTCCAGACCCGCGTTTCGTTATACGACGTACCGTTATACGACGAATCGTTAGTTTGCAAATATACACACAATTTCATCCCGAAACGGTAAAGTTATACGATGAATTTGTTGTGTGTGGACACGGGGGTTAGGACGGATGGCAAAAGATCGTCGCGTGACGTAGATATGGGATCCCAAGGCATAGAAAGAAGAAGAAGGAGAAGAAGAAGAAGAAGAAGAGGAAGAAGAAGAAGAAGAAGAAGAAGAAGAATAAGAAGAAGAAGAAGAAGAAGAAAAGAAGGAAAAGAAGAAGAAGAAGGAAAAGAAGAAGAAGAAGAATGAGAAGAAGAAGAAGAAGAAGAAGAAGAAGAAGAAGAAGAAAAAAAAGTAGAAGGAGAAGAAGAAGAAGAAGAAGAAGAAGAAGAGGAAGAAGAAGAAGAAGAGGAAGAAGAAGAAGAAGAAGAAGAAGAAGAAAAGAAGGAAAAGAAGAAAAAGAAGGAAAAGAAGAAGAAGAAGAATGAGAAGAAGAAGAAGAAGAAGAAGAAGAAGAAAAAAAAGAAGAAGGAGAAGAAGAAGAAGAAGAAGAAGAAGAAGAAGAATGAGAAGAAGAAGAAGAAGAAGAATGAGAAGAAAAAGAAAAAGAAGAAGAAGAAGAGGAATAATACAAAATAATAATAAAAATAAAATAATGATAATATTATTTTAATAACAATAGTAATAATAATGATGATAGTTAACTATTCGACATGCACTAATGACGGGTAGGGTGTTATTTGTTTAAAAAAGGCCCTTAACTTGCTAAACGGAATACAAGGAATCTTTCACATTCAAGTCTATTGAAAAGACATTTCCATGCCCTGAGCTTCCACCTCTCCTGCAGTAGAACCAGATAGCGCTCCATTAAGTTACATGTATGTTTATTTAGTTATTTGTATTAATTTACATGGTACTTATTGATATTAGGTTTATTTGATGCTCTGTTTAAAATAGAGTTACGGCTGCCGAGCCATGAATTATATTGTGCGTTTTGTCCTGAACCAAAGTTGTCTAACGGCCCCGCAGGCTACGCTACGTCCAATATTCTACTGCTTCCCAGATTCTCCTTTTCCCCGAGTATTAAATTGATTCTTTTACCCGATTTTCCAACATTTTAAATAACTGTTCAATTTCCTTATCAATTATTATTAATTCTTTACAGTCCCATCGAATCATTTTCCAATCTGTAAACTCCTTTTCAATATGCAAACAATGATAGCCAGGCATTTACTTGTCACATTAAGGCCCTGCAACGTAATAAGGAAATACAAAAGGTCTTGAACACCTTCAAGTCTATTTAGCGCATGGCCACCGTATTTAAATAAGATTAAACATTCTAATGGGGGATTCAAATACACCTAGGTGGTCAGTCTGCATTCTCGAGAAGAATCATCAAGTGGTCAAGAAAGGACACGAGATTGGGCATAAACCTCCTTTGAGTTATTTGTTTAGTTATTTGTATTCATTGACAGGTTATACCTATATTCATAATCATATCAGGTATACTGGATGCTCTGTATCAAGTACAATCAATTCTGATGAGTCATGAATTATCTACTGCTTCTTGTCCTACTGCTTCTCTAAGGTTCATCATTTGACTTTTTTTCTATTTCTTTCTCTATTAACCTCTTTTTTGTAAGGTGTGTGTGTGTGTGTGTGTGTGTGTGTTGGGTGTATTTGGGGGGGGGGGTGGTGGGAGTGAGGGCGTCTGCCCCCAACGGACACGCTAGTGGATTTACATACACTTTCGCAATACACAACCCTAGTAAATTGTCACCTCTGACAAAAAGACTATAGAACATCCCCGTTTTGTTAGATCTGTAATGGAATAGATGTCGATCAGTCAGAGAGTTAAAGATCGGATATCCTTTCGTCCATAGTAAGTGAATTACGTGAAACACAAGTCGGTAATTATGAGTGAAACGCGCAATAACACCGCCGGTCTCTCATGTCGTAGCTGTACATTAATACCACTTGGAAATGAATGCGAACATCAATGAACTTCAAGACGTTATAAGCTTTATGCTTTTAAAAAGCCTTTCTCGCGATTAACTGTAGAAGTCCGCTTGCGATATGTTTAAACTTTCTTAATAGCCTCTCAATAGATAGATAATAATATAGATTTAACAAAAATAACCCTTTGTTGCATGTCATTAAGTCATTTCTCCCTTGTGACGAAAAGCTATACTCTTTTTACCTAATTTTGTTAAGTGTTAATTCTGTAGACGCCTTTCTCATAAGAAATGTACAATTTCCTTAATGCTTGTCTCCATTGTTCCTTTCTATCTCTCTCTCCCTCTCTCTGTCTCTCTCCCTCTCTCTGTCTCTCTTTCTGTCTCTCTTTTTTGTTTGTCTGTCTGTCTGTCTCGCCTTTCCTTTTAAGTAGCCTTCAGTTTAATTGTTTAAAATCTTAATTTAACAACATTTCTATTTTAATCTAAAAAATAATTCTTCATGTATTCCATGTTTGAGGTTTTACGACCTTGATAGTAACACACCCACAAGATAAAGCAAGGGTGCAGAGAACTTTTCTAGCGCTGCCGCTAGAACCCATCATTCCGACTTTCTGATCAGTCAATATAAACAAACACATTAAGTCTACTTAAATACGACTTAGCCTGACAAAGGACCGATTTGGGTAAGAAACGAGCTCTCAAAAAGAAAGAGATTTGATATCCTTTCATCAGGAGTGACACGCGAGGCTGATATTGTGAGTGAGACCTGGAAATAGAAGATACATCAGTGCCTGTATTCAGCAATATATACTGACCCCTCCAGGGGACAGAACTAATACAGAGCTTCAGCTTTTCCTAGGTATTTTTTTCCAAAACTTAAAAATGGAGTTGTAGCTTTTTGACATTCATCGAGGATCGGTTTGCTTTCCGTTTCTTTTTCTTGTGTGGGTTATAACTATCACAAATTCACAATCCTAGTTTTACAAAGGAGTCCTAGAATTTATTCACTTTGCTTGTATCTGCAGAGAGTTAGAAAGTGTCGATATGAAAGACATAGGCACTCTTTGCTGTCAAGTGGTATAACAAACGAATCATTATACTTCTATTTTTATGGATTAAAACATTGTAAAGGTGAAATGCTTTTAAGTGATCGGAAAAAACGTTTTTTCTTCTTCTTATTGTTACCATGCTAGTTGTGTCCTTTGAATAGATTCAAATTGGTTCAACCTTCGTTTCAACATGCAATCATAGTTTATCCCGTGCCTATCTTAGAAATGAAAAAAAATGAACTAAAGGTGTGAACATGGTATTGAACCACATCTTGGTTGAACTGGATTTAAAAATATGTTTCTCACTTGCCGAGGTAAGAGTAAATAATAGTGATCATCGAAGGAAGAAATGAATAACGCATTATAAAGATACATAGACCATGGACAATTTCGTATATAATGATCGACTACCTGTGACAGAATAATCAATCTATTCTAATAAAACAAATTTAACTTTCTATCCTCCTTTATTACATATTTCTCTTGACACCCCCCCCCCCCTCCAATCATCCCCCTAAAAAGAATGATCGCGGTGAGAGATGAAGGGAGCTAAATAAATCCTGAAACGAATAAGAACCAACGAAGTAGAGTTGAAATGAAGTTGAAACAGAGTCGGTTGCAGATGATGTATTGAAGCGATGACGAAAACAAGATAAAAATATATCGAATGACAAAAGTGTTAAACAAACTTTGTTTTATAGTAAAATGAGAAAAAATATCATATTCGGTAACTTAGATCAGGGCCAAATACATATAGATAAAAAGTACAATTAGATTACCCTTGGAAAGCAACACGTAAACGTGGGCTAATGCGATTAAGAGGGTGTTTGAAACCAAACCCTATATACGTTCTAGAGTTACTTGAAAACTAAAGGAATAGGTGGATATCGACAGGATGTGAAAGATTAATAACAGCAATCCTGAAAGAAAACCTGAAAAACGATCACCTTAGAATTTAACAGTTCTCTGAGATTGTGATTTACTAAGATTTGATTGATTGAGAGAGCATACAGCTCTCATTTATTATTTTCTTCCAATATGTACAATTAAAGAAAAAACAAGTTAACAGTATGTCATGCATAATTTCATGTTTACATCGATATATTTGATAACAGAGTAATAGATACATTTGAGCTAGTAATACAAATAAATACAAAGAAATGAAAGAAAAGGGTGTCCCGAAAAACCCTCAAGGGCTTGTTAGGAGGGGATCACCAGAGAGACAAAAAAATTGTTTATATATATTAAAACAAAAACATAAACAAAACAAAATAAAAGAACAGTTGTATACAAATACATCATGCTAACGACAACCGGAGGGGGGGGGGGGGGTGACTGTTGCAACGCCACCGTACTCCAGCACTCAACAAAGCCGAGTGGCAAGATAAGTTACGTTATTTAATTTGATACAAAGGTGAGTTCTGGTAAAAAAAAGGAAAAATAAATTCTCACAGAATCAAACGAAACTTACACTGAATGTTCAAGATTACAAATAAATGTCATTTGCCAAACAATTTTGGAAGAAAATGCATGGCTGAGTAATGAGTATAGAAAGATTAGGAAATCAAGGTCAGTAGCCCCGACACAATTTGTGTAGTCCCATATACATCTTTCTGTGTACAGTGCTTGTTACTTTAACAAGACTGGACTAAATTTATTATGATTTTGATGACTCCAGAACTTTGCAGTACACACCAATACTTACATGCTACATGATTAACTTTTTCTGATCCATTCCACACATTTTCTTTCACAATGCAATCGGATGATTAAAACTCACCTTTATCTTTAATGCTAAGTTTTGCCAAAAAGTAGGTAGATGCAATTACAGACTTTCCTATGAACAGCAAGCTTAATTTATCACATGTTTCAATTATTTTAATATCAGCGATCTGTACATTTGTAATCAAAGATTACATTCAGCATTGATTTGGTAATTCCTTGGAAAAGATTTGCTCTTTAACAAATCTTGGGGTTGTGTTCTACACCCTTCCATGATAATTGTTAACACAAACGGATTGTCTTATCCAATGCGACCTACACAGTCCAATGCTTCTTCCACACCTTTAGTTGATTAAGATGGTGGATGCTCACAACTTCTCCATTAGTTCCACATCTTCGGTAGACAAGCAACTATATGTAACCGATGAGGGCGCTGTAGACTTTTCTCCATTCGACGACATTGAGAGATTGATAGTATTGTGATATAGACTGACATAGAGTAGAGGGAGAGCCGGAGGGGATGTAGAGGGAGAGACACGGTGTGTGCGTGTGTGTGTGTGTGTGTGTGTGTGTGTGTGTGTGTGAGGGAGAGAGAGATGAGAGAGAAAGAGAGAGAGAGAGAGAGAGAGAGAGAGAGAGAGAGAGAGAAAGAAAGAGAGGTGGAGAGTGGGAGCAAGTGGAAGGGGAATTTAAATGAAATATGCATAGGGATATAGGGACATAAAAAGAGAGTTGAGTTGAGTTTATTTTATTTATACACGGTTAAAGCCCGAAACAGTTCGCAGTCAGGGCCGTGCTGATAAAAAGCAACATAATCATGACATATAACCAAAAGTAATATAACACTGACAAATTTGCAACCATAACACAACAATAAAGAAAATAAGCTAAAAACACATATCAGTTAATTAAGACTATATTGATAGGCCTAAAAGATAAACAATTGAAATAAGTTATAATCATCAAAATCTCTGTCGGTTTCTATATATATATAGTTTTTAAAAACATAGTGTCAAAAGATATTAAATACGTTAAGAACATATGTATGTATTTATGTTAAATATTAAATAATTAAAAACTTTAAAACAAAAACAAAATTAAACACAATATACATGTAACATGTACAAAACTATGCATTACTCATATTATACTTTTGAAATTAGGACAAATTCGTATTCCATATTGTGTAGAAGTAAAATGAAGTATGGAATAATAATAAATACCAGAACATATGAAAATGGATCAGTTTAATCTTACATACAAACTTTTAAAAAAGTTACCCCTTCCCCACACAGTCTTATTTCGTTTTACGACAGCTTTGCCTTATTCAGTATAGCACCCATATGACAATAGGCCTACTTTGAACCATGCAAAACATATATTTTTTTTAGCACTGATCATAATTTATTCAACTGTTATATTCTCTCTATGAATTTGCTTAAGTCATATCATAAAACACTTATTTTTCCACATCCATTACCCACTTCCGTTATCCTACCATCAATATTCTTTGATCTAAGGTGTACCTAAGTACTATTTTTAATGACTTTGTAATACTATTGTATTTTGTGCAGTATCCTTGTGTTAATACTTATGTAAATTGCACTCAATTCAGCCAAAAGGCTGCCATGTACAATGTTTTTATACCACAATGAATAAATCATGATTTAGCACCTTGTACATCATGTGGCAAGTTATTCCATGTTAAAGCCCCTCTATTTAAAGATTTGTTTCATAGTCTCAGTCTTTGGTCTTATTTTTTCACATTATACAGACTTGAACGTGTATTATATGTATCATGTATGGTCAGCAGATATAAACCTGCCTACTAAATATTCAGGAGCTTGTTTTGAGACAATCTTATACATCATAATTGCTAAATTATTTGTTCTGCTATTTTCAAGTGTTTTCCAGTTTAGACTTGTTAAATTTTCATTTGATGAGGAATATGACAGAGAGAGAAGGAGGGGAAAAGAATGAGGGATAGACAGAGAGGGAAAGAGAGAGAGAGAGAGAGAGACTAAGAGAGGGAGAGAGAGTGTGAGAAATAGAGAGAGAAAGAGAGAGAGAGAGAGAGAGAGAGAGAGAGAGACTAACAAATGAACCATCCATATAAAAGCTGAATATAATATTGTTATTATTAAACAAATCGCAATAGAAGGCTTGATACCTGCGTCATTGTCTTGGGTAACTTCTTTGCTAGTTCCACGCCTTTAGTTGACAAATAACATCATTTTTGGACGATGGTGGCGCTCTATACTTTCTCAATAAGGGAGTTTACAGATAGCACATGGTACAAATGACCCCAAATAGCCACAGATCTTTTGCACATGGAGAAGTTCCACTTTGAGCATCTTAGAATAATGACTGCCAAAGTCCTAGATGTGCTTCATGAATACCTTTTGTTTGACCTTTTGAAAAGAATACTTCCACCTGCGTATCATAGAATATACCGTTGGTGCATAAATGAATAATGTTAAATAACTTTCATGAGCGCATATCCAGTATTCATCACTGTGGGTTTTACCATTTTGGTACAAATGACCTTTATCTGCCCATGCGCAGATTGTATCTGTAAACTCCCTTATTTGACACGATTGACTAAACATTTCACAAAATTACCAATTTTGAAGTAGAGGTTGACTGAGAGGGACAAAGGAATATAGGGATATAGAAAGAGAGAGATATAACGGAGAGAGAGAAAGAGGGGGAGGAGTAAATCGAATGAGGGATATTCAGAGAGGGAGAAAGAGAGAGAGAGAGAGAGAGGGGAAAAGAAAGAGAAAGGGAGAGTGGGGGCTAATGGAAGGGGAAGTTAAATGGAATATACTTGGGGATATAAGGACATAAAAAGAGGGAGATATGAC
>JAVYIG010001928.1:0-177500 GCA_035222895.1 Strongylocentrotus droebachiensis | reverse complement strand
TCCGGGAAAATGGTTTACAGTTCCACAATATTTACTGTAAAAATATCCCCTTTTAATAAGGTGTGACAATATTTTATTCCTGTATGCCTTCCCTATATTTTTATTTTTGCGTATTATTTTTTTTGGGTATATGATTATTTTCAAGTTAGATCATTTCTTAGAACTAAACCATAAAGAACTCTTTCATGTGTTAAGATTTTTTTTCTTCTCGACATGCTGAATATAGATCTTAGATCCAGTATAATATTCTCTATAAAATACCTGTTTTTAAATAAGTCCTTTACTGATACAGTCTCGCGCAATGTCATCAAGCTTAGATTGATTCTTTCCTACTAAAGCAAGGGAACATCCAAGAGAAGCAAAGTGAACGGCCACCTCTTTACCTAGACTGCCCTCTACGCCTGAAAATAGAGAAAGGGAAAAGATTTTCAAAAACGAAACATGACAAAAGGGAACACTTTTGCAACTTCCCAATTTTATTTGCCCCCTTTTTCACATCTCCGAACCTTTTCAGAGGCGTTGGAAATGCATCCTAACTAATCATGTTTTCTCCTTCCCCTGGTACTTAGGCACCTAACTAACTTTGCAACATTGCTTTCAATAAAACCACAACAATTAAGAGTTATAAATATCGGTCTCCACAATTTTTCATTTTATGCATGATCTCCCTTTTTTCATATTCGGTCTGCCTGTCTGTCTGTCCTTATATATGTGTTTCGGTTCTCCCTCCCCTCCCCTCCCCTCCCCATCCGCCCCCCCCCCCCCCCCCCCATCCGCCTCCTTTCCTTCCCTTCACTCTCTCTCTCTCTCTCTCTCCCTCTCTTCCTTTCGATTTGAGAGGGATAAGGGCAATTCCTCCCCGTAATGGTACAGGTGTATGTCTACACTGCTATTGTTCTTTATAAACATGTCGTCAGCGTGTCGATGATGATTTTGTTTGTATTTGTTTAATTTGTTTGTTAACGTGTAAATTCATGTTTTAAATATTTCAAAGAAAAACAAAAGAATCACCTCATGCTCAGGCCCTTTCCACAACAGGCTTTGCTTTCACGCCCCAGCCACTAAACACACACAAATATATTTCAAAGGAAAAACAAAATGGGATATGTATTTCATTTTTCATTTCTTTTTTATTAAGACTGTGTCGATGATAATGGTCGATGATAACGACTTGCAATGTAACATGTTCTATTAATTTGCATAGTATCAGGAATGCTCGGGAAGAGCGAATTATTTAGAATTTGAGACATACTAGTAGTCACCAAGCAGGTACAACAAAGTGAAAATAACTTCAATTCGGCGTTGCTCTAGCCATGTCAAACTAGCAGTGGCGTAGACAGGTTCGTACACCTGGGGGGGGGGGATGACTCAGGGGCGGATCTAGCTTTTTGCTGAGGGGGGGGGGGGGTTGACCAAAATAATGACGATGCGGAGCATCGTCCACGAGTCGCGAAGCGGCGAGCCGATTTTTTTTGGGGTGTTTATTTGAACCCCGTAAGTGATGTTTTCCTGGCATCTATTAACACAATGAGGACCATAAAAAGCAGTGCATGATAACGTCTTTTTAAATCAAGTAACAGTTTAATACACAGTTATATCCAGAGTTATCATGTGTTTGGTTAGGTTACCAGATGACAGATGAGTTGAATATCTTCTCACAATATTTGCACTTGAAAGGGTTTCTCTCCAGCGTGCGTTCTTTTTTTTTTTCCCTTTTTTTTGTTTGTTTTTTGGGCCGCCCAAGGGTGGGGGGGGGGTTAAACCCCCCACCCCCCCCCCCCCCCCGTAGATCCGCGCCTGTTTAATCTTGTGGTTATCTTGTGGTTTCCAAACCACAAGATAACCACAAAATACTTGTAAGATTTTCTTTTTTTTTTACCGTCTGAATTGGCTTTCACCGTGTGAATGCGGCTAATAACAATAAATACAATTACAATAATGATGAGGATTATTATTATCATCATCATAATTATTATTATTATTAATATTATAATTGTTATCATTATTATTATTACTATTATTATCATCATTATGACTTGTTAAGTAAGCAAATATCATTCCCCCAAACCTGGGGGGGGGATGATTGTACATGCCATCCCCCCCCCCCCACCTTGTGAGGTGGGGGGGATGCATCCCCCTCATCCCCCCGTTGTCTACGCCCCTGCAAACTAGAAACAATAAATTTCACAAACTGATGACATTATATAGAGTTCAATAATACCTAGGCCTGAAACTAATGAATCAAAATGTCTTACCTATGATGGCGGCGGTTTTCCCTTGCAGTTTAAAATCCATGTTCCTTTAGAATAAAAGAGTTATCATAAGAATGCAGTCGAACCCTGTATATATATATATATAGACCAGTAGTTTCTAATAGTGTATCGGTATTTGATCTGCCTGCATTCTTTCACTATGTAGCAAAAAGATTCTACCAGCATGTTTTATAAAAATTCCCTGTGCCAATATCAGGGCGGTTATTTATTTATTTTATTTTTTGGGGCGGGCGGGGGGGGGGGGCGGGGGTAGAAGACAATTATTGACTAAAACCAATTTTGAGAACGAACCGGGAAGCAATTGCAATAATACTAAAAGGCTTTCGTTGATTAATTTGTTTCTGCATTCAAATTTGTGTCCATTTAAAAAAAAAAAAGAAGATAAATCATTAGTAACACTCGATAAACAGGTGACCTGCACTTGTAAAGAGAAGACAGGAGCAGAATAGACGTCCTCGCAAAGGCCTGCAGCAACAATATTTTATGGGAATACCTGCAATTTCATGCGTGCAGGAAAAGAGAGCCGAAATGTTTAGATAATTATAAAGCAAGAGTCCGCGATACAATGTACGTGTCTTCTCACTACCTATATTTCCCACTGCTGCTTACAAATTGTGCCCTTTTGCAGTCATCTAAATTGCTACATCTAATTTTTTTAAATCGGAGCAGGTTTGTGTAATAACCGGAACCTTTTTGTAACACCACAATGAAAGCCATAAGACCGAATCGTGCCCCTTTCAGAAATCGGGCTTGTCTTCAAAAGATTCAACATCCCTTCTCTATAGGCCAAGGTAATAAATAGCTCTTTTTTACACACACCTACCACACAAATATAAAAGACCAGACGGTTTATGAGTTTTCTAACTTAAGGCAACTGCATTTAAATACAATTGTCATTCAATTTAAAAAGATTGAGACACATTATTACTCTACATGCTATATGACAATTATGTTGTTATCACCCCTCATCTCCCCCAGAAATTTCTAACAAAGACTATACCCAAAAGCGGCTGAGAGCAATTTTTTCAAACTTTCATTTATGAGATTCTGCTTAAAACCCAATCATGATCGGTTATTTCATCTAATAATCAGAACTAATCGGTCGCAATGTCACCTCAAAAAATATTTTACAATTTTGTTGGCTCCCCTGGCACGCTCGCAATTGAATAATCAGACCATCATACACAACAACAACATAATTATGATGATGAAGCAGTATTTTGGACCACGTCAAGTTAAAATTCTGAAGATCAACCCCGATAATGTAACAATGTAACAATGTTATCAAATTGTAACTTTTCGTTGTTAGGTTACTTTTTGTTGGTGCCCCCCCCCTTCCCAGAAAGTGCCCTTTTTTGTTGGTGCTCCCACCCCCCCCCCCCCCCTCAGCCCCCCTCCACTCCACACTTTAAAAGATGCTCCGCCGCCCCTGCCTGTAAAGACACGACATACATGTACCTATTATGTGGTCATGTATAGCAACTGAAATGTAGACTAGCAAGCATTTGAGTCAAAACATGGCACACAGTAACTGATCAATCAGCATTTAACGCTTAATTAGACATCTACTAACAAAAACACAATCATGGTCACGGTAACCGCATTTTTAACATCTACTAACAAAAACACAATCATGGTCACGGTAACCGCATTTTTAACAAATCCTTCTTTTATTTACATCATTTGTCCTCGTTTGACTCGCCACAAAATGACGTCATGCAATGAGAATGTCAGTACTTATTATTAACTGAATCAAAAATTGATTCATGATATCTCCGCTCACTTACAGAACGCTCTTCTTATTGGTTCAAAGCGCGCATACTTTTAGCATAATATTGATTTTGTGCGATGCTCACTTACAGAACGCTCTTCTAATTGGTTCAAAGCGCGCATGCTTTTAGCATAATATTGATTTTGTGCGATTCAAGATATAAGGCCAACTTGAGAGTGAAAAAACAGGCAAAGAAAGGGGCATTGTGATTTAAAGGTGATACGTCGCATTTGGCGTTGCTATTATCGCTCACATCCTATTCGTGTTCGGTGCTGCCAGTGCATTATTGTTTTGCATTAAATTTCTTATCTTCTCTGCCTATGGTATCCGTATATATCAGAACAATGGATATTCACTTTCCTAGATCGCTTCGTGAGATTCGTCATTGCGTTTGCCGAATAGCATTTCTTCTTCTGGTAACCAGGACTCTACTTATCGATGCACAATGCGATGACGGTAAGCTGACTTCATTTGTTTCTACTTATCTATATTCCATGAGACTTTGAGAAGTTCATCATTACCTTTCCCACAGGGATAATGGCCCGAATTCACAAAGGAGGTTTACATTTAATCCATGGTTTAAACCTTCATTTACATAACCCATGGTTTAAACCTTCATTTACATAACCCATGCGCATAATATTCGACCTCTTGACTGTAGGCGGTGTCACACAGAAAAATCCCTTGAAAAATCCTTTCAAGGGAGAATTTTCTTGCTTAGGTACTATGTCCCTTTTGCAGCCAACCTCAAATGCTGTAGAACTTTGTAGGAATTATGAATATGTCATGTATGTCCTATCTGTGAAATTTAAACTTTAGCAGTGTCCTCATATTCAATTTATGCAAGGAAACCCGTTTACTTGCTAGACTTCACTGTCAGACACTATTGAGTGACTGACTGGCCTTTCTTCTTCTTTGGTAATAACATACATGAAAAGAGTTGTAAAGGGTACATGAGCATTTGTCTACATCAATAACCCACTTCTTGTGATGGCCAAGATTAAACTGATTGAATCTTTGCGCAGCATAAAACGTATGACCATTCGGTACAATTGTCTGAAAATCAAGACTATTACTTTTGGGCTCTATAGCCCTAAAGTCGATTTGACAACTAATAATCGTTATTTTCCCACTTGAAGACATTTTCAAGCCCCACCTTTCTAGGGAAGTTCTAAATTAGTATTATCTTTCAAATGCAGTTGGAATTTAACCTTTTCATTTTTTGGCCTGCAAATGGGACATAGTACCTTAAAAGGATTTTTAATGGGATAATTGATGACAGACAGCAATTTAAGAGGATAATTAAAATCCGGATAACTAATATCCGGATTTTTGGCCTATGTGTGACACCGCCTAATGTGTGTTGCGCTTATTTTGCGCTAGTTTTAAACTATGAATTATGTAAATGAAGGTTTAAACCATGGGTTATGTAAATGAAGGTTTAAACCATGGGTTATATAAATGAAGGTTTAAACTATGGGTTTAATTTAAACCTCCTTTGTGAATTCGGGCCAATAAGTTAAAGCATGATCTTAAACACACACACGCACACACACACCCACACACACAAAATACAAAATAACATAACATGGTGATTTCACATTATCCGATTTCTCTATTGGCTATACCAGCATGCCAGTGTGACTGAGGTATAACAATGGTTTGAAGTCGGTTTGCATGCCAGTGTGACTGAGGTATAACAATGTTTTTGGAGACGGTTTGCATGCCAGTGTGGCTGAGGTATAGCAATGGTTTGGATTCGGTTTGCTTGCCAGTGTGACTGAGGTATAACATTGGTTTGGAGTCGGTTTGCATGCCAGTGTGACTGAGGTATAACAATGGTTTGGAGTCGGTTTGCATGCCAGTGTGACTGAGGTATAACAATGGTTTGGAGTCGGTGTGCATGCCAGTGTGACTGAGGTATAACAATGGTTTGAAGTCGGTTTGCATGCCAGTGTGACTGAGGTATAACAATGGTTTGGAGTCGGTTTGCATGCCAGTGTGACTGAGGTAAAGCAATGGTTTGGATTCGGTTTGCTTGCCAGTGTGACTGAGGTATAACGATGTTTTTGGAGACGGTTTGCATGCCAGTGTGACTGAGGTATAGCAATGGTTTGGATTCGGTTTGCTTGCCAGTGTGACTGAGGTATAACATTGGTTTGGAGTTGGTTTGCATGCCAGTGTGACTGAGGTATAACAATGGTTTGGAGTCGGTTTGCATGCCAGTGTGACTGAGGTATAACAATGGTTTGGAGTCGGTGTGCATGCCAGTGTGACTGAGATATAACAATGGTTTGAAGTCGGTTTTGCATGCCAGTGTGACTGAGGTATAACAATGGTTTGGAGTTGGTTTGCATGCAAGTGTGACTGAGGTATAACAATGGTTTGGAGTCGGTTTGCATGCCAGTGTGACTGAGGTATAACAATGGTTTGGAGTCGGTTTGCATGCCAGTGTGACTGAGATATAACAATGGTTTGAGTCAGTGTGCATGCCATTGTGGCTGAGGTATAACAATTTTAATGTGATGATGCGTGTACAAATCAAGAATGGCATAACTCTCAAAGCCCCTTTCACACCGGATCTGCGTAGAGTTGCGTAGTGTTGCGTACCGACTACGCCGAAGTTAAGCTGCGTACTCATGAATAAATTGATGCTTCGGCGTAGTCCCTGCGTAGGTTATGCGTAGGCTTGCGTACGATGGCGTATAGTTACGTACCCTGTGCGTAGGCACCGCGTACCTACGGCGTAGGCAATTGGTAAAGGGTTACGCACGCTTGCGTAGGCCTGGCGTAGGGTTGCTTACGGTTGCGTACGGTTGCTTACTGTGTGTGAAAATGCCATGTAAAAATGCAATAGACGCTCGTTGGATCCGCGAGCGTAGCAATTGGCGCTTTATAAATCTATATAAAACAAAATTGTATAAACGAACTTGATCTTAGTATAATAATAACATTCTGACAAAATGTGCCATCCAAGGGGCGGTGGGTCTCTTTTGCATGCGTGAAATAGGGCTTAAACGCCAATTTGCGTAAAATAGTGAGTGAAGAAAATAACATTTATAAACCTGCCATACGTTTTAATAGTAAAAGGTGGCATTTGGTACACGTTTTTGACCGTTAAATTTTCTGTTTTTTAGTAGGTATTAACAACTGCTGAGGTTATTTTGCAGTATATGTTAATTTGTTCAACCATTATTTTCTAAAAAATGCAGACGTTTTTGTGGATGTACTACATTATTGTACCGTGTATCATTCAAAAGGGTAATAAATGAACTTTCTTTTGATGTACATTGCAAGGTCACGTGATGTGATCTGATACCTCAAAACGCCAACAAAAGAGAGCGCTTGTTTTGATTTGTGAATAAATGTGGACAGAAGTCTGAAATTTGTTGGCCATATCCCTTTTTTCACTCATTTGTAAAATATCATTCAATAACAGTTTCCTGAAAGTTTGAAGACGATTGATAGCTGTTGTCCTTTGTCCGTAGCGTATATGTGTGTGACAATGTAATGATATAAATGTTATTCATTTATTAGATTTATAAGAAATACTTCTGACATACGCACTCACTCAGTCTCACTAACAGAGTGAGACAAAATTATTTCTTTGCTCATTTCAATTAAACAAAATTATATTACAAATATACAAACAGGACCGCAAACGTACACACAAGCAAACAAACCGACACAAATACATACAAATTTCCACAAAACATAATAACATTTCGCATGAGGCATTAGTTTGTGAATCTTAACTCTGTTTATTATATCAACAGCCTGAGATATCAACATCACACATTTAATAAACCATAACAAAACAAAACATGTCAGTCTGACATACCTTGTAGTAGTACAAACATAATTACAAGCAAAAAAACGAAACACTTTTTCTTCATGAAAAGAATAAATGTGAGAATGCACACATGTAAACAAAAACAGCATTTCCCTTCAAAATAATGATCAATACCTGTCAAGTTTACATCCAAGTATATACCGAACAAAATCTTTATACGTTTTTAATGCTTCGTTGGACTGGCGTAGGGTAGCGTATTGTTGCGTAGGCTTGGCGTACAGTTGCGGAGGGACGTAAATGGGTACGCGAGATGAACGCAAAAAATTAAACATGTTTAATTTTTTTCGCGTACCTTCGACGTAGACACTTTACGCAGAAAGTACACAATTTGTACGCAAGTCTACGCAACAATACGCAACTGTACGCCAAGCCTACGCAGCTGTACGCCAAGCCTACGCAACTGTACGCCAAGCCTACGCAACAATACGCTACCCTACGCCAGTCCGACGAAGCATTACAAACGTAAAAAGATGTCCTAGATCCAACCTGCGCGCAGCCTAGACACAATGACTGCTTGATCCCAATAAATCAAATCAAATCAAATCCCTGCTTGACTTTTTATTACTATTCCTGCAGTGCTACATTTTATTCGTCCCGCTGGACTCTATTGTCGCTGCTGAACTATATCTGCAGGATTTAATTATTTCTGCTTTAATTACTGCAACAATGCCAGGAAAGAAGGGCAAGGGTTGTGGTCGAGGCCACTTGTTTCCACCCCCTGGAGTATCTGGGCACATGAGAACTTCGTCAGATAATTCATCGATTATTGCCTGGCACACCTGTGGGATAAACACAAAAATAGTGTTATGGGCAACTCGGAATCCATATTGAAGTGCCTTTCCTTGCCGGTGGCCAGAAACATCAAGGTGACATCCATCTTTAAACAAGGTTCCAGAGACTTTCTGTAGTTAGTATCTCGTTTGGTAATCCTCGGTGCAATTTGTGTCAGAAGTTCATGGAAATACTGTGGTCCCATCTGCATGAAATGTGTAAATGCCGAAACATCCTCAGCGTGCAGTTCTTTCATCAGTTGTTCATATTGCCCCTGCAGGGTTCTGCGCTGGATCCAAGGATTTACCCACACACTTCTCCTTCTTCTTCTTCTTCTTCTTCTAGCTTCTTTCCTTCTCTGTTCTTGTTCTTCTCCCAAGCGTTCATGTTCTGCCACATGACTAATTAGTCTTTCCAGGGCATCCAGATGCTGGAGTATTGTACCTTTTTGCCGAGGGCCCCAAAAACTCATGATCTTTTTCTGCATGTGTTATTACATCAGTCATCTGTAATTCAACCAGCAGTGATGTGTTCTGGGCAGCAGGCAGCAGTGGATTGAGGGCAGAAAACTAGGTTTATAAAGCGCCAATGGCTACACTCGCGGCTCCTGCGTCTATTGCATTGTTACATGGCACTTTCGCACACAGTAAGCAACCCTACGCCAGACCTACGCAAGCGTACGTAACCCTACGCCAGGCCTACGCAAGCGTACGTAACCCTACGCCAATTGCCTACGCTATAAGTACGCGGTGCCTACGCACAGGGTACGTAACTATACGCCATCCTACGCAAGCCTACGCATAACCTACGCAGGGACTACGCCGAAGCATCAATTTATTCATTAGTACGCAGCTTAACTTCGGCGTAGTCGGTACGCAACACTACGCAACTCTACGCATATCCGGTGTGAAATGGGCTTTAGAATAGTATACAAATAATGAATGTATATGAGTTCAATAGGACGTTAATCTTCCAACGAATAAAAGTATTCGCACTATTGAACGAATATTGTAGGTCATGATGAAAATTCTTCGTTAAGATAGAACCTGTATTATGGTATATGGCATGGTGTGGTATGGTATTTATTGACTTATGCATCGCGGTTGCATATATTGAATTGCACATGGATATTCATTGCATTAAAAAAAAGTATACTTTTTGAAACAGTATCATATACATAATTATAAGTACAAGTATATATCATGTGATTATCCTTAATTTTGTACAAAATGTAAAATAAAAGCAAAAAAAAAAGAGCAAGAAGAAAACGGGGAATATGTACCTGAACAAAATATGAAAGTGAGGAAGAGAGAAGGGAAAGTGTACAGGAAAGCGGTTAAAAAGAGAAAGAAAGTCAGTGAGAGAGAAACAGAAAGACAGAGAGAGAGAGAGAGATAGAGGGAATGAAAGTGAGAAAAAGAGAAAGAGAAGATTAGAAACCAAGGGATATAGTGAAGAAAGAGAAAAAGCAGGAAAGATATAGAAAATGAGAAAGAGCGAAAAAGAGAGAGGGGAAGAAAGAGTGAGAGACAAGAGGTTAAAAAAAAGGGGGGGGGGGGAAGGGGAATCTTGCCAACGATTAAATATTACAAACGAATTGGCGATAACAAGATAAAAGTATGCATCATTGCAACACTATGAATAGTATAAATAAGATGAACAAAAGTACATTGTCAAAATTGAATGGTGCACCTAAAAATCTTTGGTAAGTTGGATAAAAGTGTATCACAACGAGTATTAAAAAAATGAAAAAACACAGACGGTAGTAGAAATATTAAGGAAGTATAGTGACAACCTGTTATTACAAACAAATGTTTACTGTTTGAGACACAGTTATCTTATTTGCAAATTGCTTACCCCACAACTTTCAATTCATACTTCATCATTATTAACTTGTATTTATTATCATAATTAATGTGGGTCATATGGTTCCCGGTTCCAGTCCCGCCTCGGCACTTTGGCAAGACATTAATCTACATATGACACTCTCCACCCGGGTGAAGTGAATTGGTACCCGGTAGGAAGAAATTCCTTGGATACTTTATCGCATTATTATGGCTACATAAATGGACCATTAATTATTATCAGCATCATTATTATTATTGTTATTATTTTCATCATTATTGATTTACTCATTTGTTTTCTTTATTCATTATTCATATATTCATTTATTCATTTATTCATTAATTTATTCATTTATTTATTCATTCCTTTGTTCATTTATTAATTTGCAAATTCGAAACCTATATTGCTAGCTTTATAGGGTAACTTGGTTATGCTTAATGGTGGTAAAAACAGGATACTACGTTTTCCTTTTTTCATCTGTGAAAGCGATATAAATCGTTGTTGTTATTGTTGTTGGGTTTGTTGGCGCTGTCCATCGATTTCGATGATTTTCGCCAGGCTGTGTGTGAGGGCGTCTTGCTCTCACTTCTGCTGCTCTACGTTTCTGGGATTCTGATACTTGCCCAGTGTGTGAGATAAAGATTTATCTTGGTCTTCGTTATTGGCTAAGTGCAAGATTAAAGATTATGGGGTGGGGGGGGGGGGGGGGGTTAATGTGCTCGTTATGCATTATTTTTTAGTCATTTATTGTTAGAGCTGGTTGGAATTAATATCATGAAGTTTCGGTGTCAATTTATAGGGTTAATGATAAATACCTAGTACGGACAGTTTAAAGGCACACTGTCCTATACTTGTAGCTACTTGCTCCCTCTATATAGAAAACTTCCCCAATCGGTGCCTGTTGGTCCCCCATGATCCTCTTTTTCTTATGTTAAATGAGAGCTGAGTTAATAAGATAGCCACCTGTCACAGTGACCTCGCTGGCTCGCTGGGTGGTCTAATCCCTTCTAGTTGAAGTAGTAAAGCCTGCCTTTAAATAAATATTACTCTACATCTTCCGGCAAGGTTCTCCCCAAACTTCTATTTATCGACCCTTTATACAGGGAGAGTGTTGACTTTCATTCAGCATTATCTAAAATAAAACATAAAGTCGTTCATCTGATCAGTGGCGGATCCAGGGGGGAGAAAAAATTCATGCCAAAACACGTGATTTTTACCTTTTTAGGGGGTTGCCCCCTCCCCCCCTGGCGCTCAAGGGGGGGGGGGGGGGTGCACATTTTTAAGTTTTCGAGGACCCCCCCCCCAAAAAAAAAAAATGTGCTCACTACCCCCCCCCCCCCCTTTTCTTTTAATCAGGTAAAAGTTAAGCCAGCCCTCAGGAATAACACGCATAGGGGTCACACTACATGTATGTTTGTCCCACGTTTTCAAATGAGGGGGGGGGGGGGGGGTGTCATTCACAAATTAATACACATCATGATGCCAAATAGAGTGGCAGGTAGGATCGGCGTAAAATTATGATACGCTAGCTCGCAAAGACAATCGAATATGAAGCTAAAGCAGGTTAACTAGCCTTGCCAGTCACATAATGGTATATCACTTAATCCGTACATAATATATGGGATACTTCGATAGCGTATTCGAATAGCTCTTATCATACGTGTTGCACTCAGATAAATTCATAATACAGGAATGGAAAATAGAAAATGACATCATAATTGATGGACACAATGTTATCCTGTTTATACATGCATTTTAGAATCTATAATATGTTTATAGTGGTTCACAAAAGTAGATGTTTATTGGTGAACAATGAGATCAGATAAAAGGATAACTTTCCACGCAACAAAGTCCGTCTCGTAATACACAAAACATCGGCCCCGTATTTACTTAACACACTGGACTTAGGGGATGCTGTCAAAGGGAGGGAGCATGCCCTAAATAACACCGAGTTGGGGGGGGGGGGGGGGGGCATACACCACTATGGTCTTGACATTTGTATTGATTACCTGGTTTATTTCGCTCACTACTCATAAAACTTTCTTTCATAATTGGTAAGCCAAAAGCCACATAATATAGTGTACATTTTGTCAAAGTTGTGTTGGCTTTTGTTTTAATTATTTTTATCTCAAGAATACTTTCATTTTGTTTTATCCTCACAGATACTGATGGACCCGAGCTTTGGTGTGTGTCTAGTATCGAGCTAGGCATCGCCACACCAAACACCTTCTATGGGGTGACCATGGCTTCCGGCCAATTCAAGGCCACTGATGATAATGGTATTGATATAGCTATAGAGTACGAGCCAAGCGTGGGTGACCCTAGTGGAGGTGGCTCCCTCTTTCCTCCCGGTCCCACCACGCTAACCGTCACTGTTAAGGATCTCTGCGGTAATCCTTCGACTTGTGAAATCCTAATCAACAATACACGTAAGAAATAGTTTCTGCTAACCATGAATGTAAACCCGTTACACACGAGGCGTTCGTTAAAGGGCCCATGACTTCGAAATACAAGTGTATTCCTGTTGGTGTGCAGTCAGATGATGTCACAAGGGGAATGAGATCTGGATGTTTTGGGGGTGGAGCTTAGCAAGTTTGAAAAACAAATATTTCAACAAATATTTTAAAATCTATGAAACAAATTCAGAAATTTACAAAATATTTTGACATGATTTATTGGACAATCAGCTGGCTCTATTGGAGGCAATGTAATAAGCCTTGTGTGTAAAAACCCTTTCTGTACGCAGGCAGTTTTCTCTCGATGTTACCACATGGTTGAATGCCGTTCATCTGTCTATACGGCACGCAACGAAGGTGTAGCTCCGGCCACTGCATGGTGTACGATATTCCTTTGTTTTACGTTTTAAACCTGAGATGAGATTTCGTTTGTTCAAGATAAAAAGAAAATATGCATTGTCCTGTAGGTTTAGGTGGAACCTCCTAGATTTTTGTTATCTTTCTTCAAACTGTTAAAATAATAGTTCTCGTTATATTGGAAAAAGGCAAATTTATTCATTCAAATAGTAAGGCCATTAAAAAATATGTATGTTTAGCGCCCCCGCCCGCTTCCTTTTGGGGGGCCACCTCGATTTTTTTTTTTTTTTTGGATGAAAAACACTGCGAAAATGAATCTATTTCTGATTTTTTTTTTTTTTTTTTTTAATGCCGGCGGCCATCTTGAAAAATAGCCCAACTGTCAGGGAAAATGTACCGAGCGGCCATTTTGACCGGCCATTTTGAAGAAGATAAAAAAAAGGGCCTCCTCCTTCCTATTTCTGAAAAAAGTAGGACGCTAAACATTTTTTTTTTATTTGGCCTAACATGTGGATTTTCTGAATATATTTAGCAGTTTGGTACATGGAACCTTTATACTTTTCCAACAGTCGTTGAATTACCAGTCACCAATTGCCTTTTCGAGGACATATTGATAAAGCCATACACTGATACCGACGCAGCCACATTGACGTACGACCCTTCAAGTGATTACAGCCCCGGAGTCGTCAAAACACGAGGCATGTATTACTACCATGGACCCAGCGGAATGCCTACTGTTGAATTTTCAACCAATCCACCACTGGCTGGACCACCATTCATGTTCCCGGTCGACAAATTTGTTATTTTGACCACCAGGATCAGCGACACACAGCTAAGCTACGAATGCGCTGGAGACTTCTATGTTGAAGGTAATTATTGTTGAGTCAACTTGAGTGCATGCATGGTCATTCCCCTTGCACACGATCGAGGCGCCCACTCCGGGGTCAAAGGGACCGCATGCGTGTTCCCAAAATGACCGGTAAAGGGGTACTTTTCACGCACCAAAGTCCAGCTCGCAATGCACAAAAATTCGGCCCGTATTGACTTTACACACCGGACTTAGGGGGGTGTTTTCAAAAGGAGGGAGCATGCATACACGTACCCTAAATAACACTTAGTGGGGGCCGGGCATTAGCCTGAGGTAAGACTGCATGCGTTACCAGTGCGGTCCTTGACGCGCTGCGTGAGGGTGATATCACACCTGCACATTGAAGAGTACACACAATGCTAAGTTTGTTACGTTTGGGCTGATTGCTTTTTCATACTTGATTATTACAGGTAGGATTTTTTTATTTACGTAGTTATTAACGCAGTAATATGGCCTCGTGAGCGAAAGGTAATAGGCCTCTTATATTTTTTATTTTTTTAATGTATTTATTCGTACGGGGTAGCCCATTCAACATCAGTTGGTCTCCCATCGGGCCCCTAAAAATATACATACGGGAATGCAACACACTAGACACGTAGTCATGGGTTCGCATGAGATTTGCAACGTTTGTCATGAAATTACAAATTCAAAACTTTCTTATTAGTTTTCCGACTTTGCCCAAACTTGTTTTGATGGGTTTGTCTGATTTTTTCTGCTTCTATTGATAGTTAGTTAGTTTTTGAGTGGACTTGCCCTGTAAAGATATTATGTCCCTTTTGCAGCCAACGTCAAGTTCTGTAAAAATTTACAAGATTTATGAATATGTCACGTAGGCTTTGTCCTATCTGTAAAATTTGAATATTAGCAGTGTCCTAGTATTCAAATTATGCGGGAAACCCGTTTACCTTCTAGACTTCACTGTCAAACACTTTTGAGTGACTGACTGACAACTTGTTTTCTTCGGTAATAACATACATAAAATGAGCTGTAATAGATGCATGGGCATTTGTTTACATAAATAAGCCACTACTTGTAATGGCCAAAATTAAACTGATTGAATCTTTGTGCAGCACAAAACGTACGACCATTCGGTAAAAGGGTCTGACAATTGCTTAGGTGATTGCAATGACTTAAGTCGATTCGACAAATAATGCTCGTTATTTTCCCACTAAAAGCCATTTTCAAGCCCTTTCGTTTTGACGGCAGTTCTAAATACGTATTGTCTTTCAAATGCCGTTGGAATTTAACCTTTTCATTTTTTGGCCTGCAAATGAGACATACAATTTAGTACATGTAAAGATAAACTTGAGTACTGGTAGTGATAACAAAATCCACCAAATAAATGACATGCGCCACACGATTTCGGTAGAAAACGTTCAAGGGCTGAGAAAAGAGCATACAATGTAAGGAAGTAGGCTATAAACCATTTGCTTATAACACAGGACAATTATGTGCAAATGAGAGTTGTGGTTTTTATTGAAGATGATTTCCAGCAAATTTTTGTGAGGTCGTTTTTATTTTTCTGGTTCTTGGTAACATTGTTAAAATGAGAGAAAATGGTGCTAAGGTAGTGACTTCAATGCTAGATGTACAATTAAGGCTAATCTGCACCATTATTAATGATAATATTTTGGAAAAACTGTTTTGATCAATTCCTTAATTCTCCCAGCTATATTATTACAATTTAATTACATTTTAGGTGAATGTAAATAGTCACACAGCAATGAATTGGCTCTTTATTCAATTCCAGACATTTAAGTGTTGAAATAATTTTAAAAGCCTGTCTCATGTCTTATTTTGAAGGCAAAACGGTTGGGAAAATTCAAAAATGGTTGTGAGAATTTACTGTAAATCACTGTTAGAGGCTGTTGCACAGTGATGCCTTCAAAGAAAACCATACATACCTTTGTGGTTCGAGGATTTTCTCAGGATGTTTTGCCTGTTAGGGGGTTAGTACAGTAGAAGGAATTTAATAAGTAATTTTTGTATCAAATGTTTTTTCATCAACCTTCAACAATGTTACCGAGTCACTTTGGAGACACGTATAGTCGTGTGTTTCTATGTTTAATTTACACCCTTCGGCTATTTACACGATATCGGGTGTTATCAATCACCTTTTACGAAGGGCGATCTTAACGATAGTGAACTGATAAATGTGTTTGCAAGCTATGACGCGATGCACATGGAAACAGACGAATGTCTTCAAGAGAATAGAAGGGAGGTATAACACGATTTTATCCACAAATGTAATAAATTTGAAGGGATATTTTGTCGAATTTAAAACTAAAACCCTGTAATAAAGCATGGGTATAGCGCGCAGTCTTTGCTCCAGACCCGGTTATTTCAAAAAAAAAAAAAAAATCTTCAAAACTAAGACCCCACCTATTAAATATATTTGTGGCTTCCACCCAGTAAATAAGATCGATTGATCGATCTGTATCAATCAGGTCGATTGATCAACCTGTATTGAAAAAACACAAGTCAGAACAAAAATCTTGGAACCAGCTTTTTTCTGACTTGTGTTTTTTCTGACTTGTGTTTTTTCAATACAGGTTGATCAATCGACCTGATTGATACAGATCGATCAATCGATCTTATTTACTGGGTGGAAGCCACAAATATATTTAATAATTGAAATTTCTCCCAGGAAGCATTACATTTATAAGACCCCACCATCTTCCAAACTAAGACCCGCTTATAGAGCATGGGTTTAGAGCGTAGTTTTTCTTCCAGACCCGGTTATTTCAAAACTTTTTAAAAATCTTCAAAACTAAGACCCCATCATCTTATTCCTGTGGAATAACATGGGTATAGAGCGTAGTCTTTCCTCCAGACCCGGTTATTTCAAAGGAAATAGAAATTTAAACAAATCTTCGAAACTACGACCCACCATCTTATTCCTCTTTTTTTCATTTAAAAATAAATTACATTATTACATATGTGGATACAACACGTCACAAATAAATGATTGGTCGGCGGTCACACGAACTGACGAATCAGTCAAAATGGTCCATATATATAACACACAGAGGAGGGACCGATTCGATGGTTCGTTGACCGTCGACGATTTCTTAATCAAATATTCTAACGCCCACAAATATCCTGAAATTCAATGTTCGTAGAAAAAAAAGTAATTGAATAAGTGACCTTAAATGTATTTAAATATTGACGCTGATTGTATTATGCATGTGATTATGAAATATGTTCACGATATGTAACATATATTTATATATATATATGTACGCTATTAGTGACATTAAAACGTTGGATTGCGATGTTATTTGTTCATGATTGCGTGAATGAATTACCTTTCTTCATGTGATGAACATATCAATTACTTATACTGAAAACTACCAATTGGTACGCGGTACACGGTGTGAATTCATGAGAACGAAATTTATTCAAAGGCAAATACAAACAAAACACATTTATATTACAGTTTTCCCTACTTCTGAAACACTCGAGCAGCTATATAAACAAGAACAAGTCTGAAATGATAATCGGTTAACAAGCAAATAACAACGCATACTTTCATATAACAAATCATAAATAGCTGTATAACGAGATCGCGCGAAACATATTTGCATGTTTTGAATGAACGATTGCAGAACCCTTTGACTGATAAAATATCCATATACTCTCTCAATCAATGTGAGTAAATTGCAGAGGTTATGGTTTTATAGTATTAAATGCAATGATGGATACATATATTTTGTAAGATAGAAAGTATTTTATTCCAAACGAATGAAGAGGTTGTTTCATTAATATACAGACGGTAACAGAACCAAAATAATTATTACGTATAAAAAGGTGGAGTAACTCACATGTCTTTTACAAGCAAACAAGGTTATAATTTGGGCAATATTGAACCTGATAACATCAACTGAACTTGATATAAAACGCAAACAACCTAACACGTGACAATTCTTCTAAGCTAGGAAAAACAAGAGAACAAGATGCCGAAATACTAAAATACCTGGCTTTCTGTAACTTAGTATTCGTCCATATAAAACTACTTAACACGTACAACTCCAAAAGTTTTTCAGTAATACTTTTCAGATGCTTTAAGAGTAGACGGATTTGAAATGAAGTATGACTGATCAAAAGGAAATAATTATTTTAATTATACAATGAGATAGAGAATATTAACAACCTTTACCTGATCTCTGTTGAAGAGTTTGGCGTTTGCCACTTTTGAGCCATTTTTCAACCTTAAACTGAAATCTGATTAAAGACATAAATGCAAAACAAACCATACACTTGTATAAGGATTATAAATACATGAATATGTTAGTGATTTTAAAAAGCAATAGAGGCATGTAGTTTCCAGATATTTGCTTTAACACTGAGATAACATATTTTATGATATATAGTTCACTCATATGAAACATAAATTTTCTTTACAACGGTTTATACACTTATAGTGTAGACAAAGAATCACACATGATTGGTCTGTAATATACTACGTGAGGATTAACCCGTTTAATGCATAATTGTTAGTTTGTTTTTGGTTGTGCGATCTTTTTCAATGAAGATCTTCTAAACACAGCAAAAACTAAAGTTTATCCTAATCGAAATAACTTTGTTGTAACTTTAGTGTTCTGACACTGCTCATTACCATGGAGCTACAACCACGAGAGAGGGGACTCCCCCGAAAGAAATGTCAGACATAATCTCTAATCGAGAATCTAGGACACCTACCCCCTGCCAACTACCCCTAGCTAACTACCCCCTAGAATGATAACCCCGCCCCCCCCCAGCTAACTACCCCTGGACATCTACCCCGGACAATACCCCCCGGACATCTACCCCAAGTCAAGTACCCCCGGACATCTATCCCCGGGCAACTACCCCAGACATCTACCCCCCCCCCGTCAAATACCCCCGGACATTCCCCCCCCCCCATCCAACTATCCCCTTCCAACTACCCCAGCCAACTACCCCCACCCTAAAAACTACCCCCGGACATCTACCCCCATCCAACTACCCCAACTACCTTAATTTGCTTGGGGGTAGATGTCCGGGGGGGTAGTTGGAGGGGGAGTTAGTTGTCCAGGGGGAGGGGTAGTTAGATGGGGTAAGATGTCCGGGGGTAGATGTCCGGGGAGGGGTAGCTGACTGGGGGTAGATGTCCGGGGGTAGTTAGCTAGGTGGTAGTTACATGTAGCTATACCCATGCTTTATTACAGGGTTTTAGTTTTGAACAAATTCGACAAAATATCATTTCAAATTTATTACATTTGTGGGAAAGTCATTATTACATTTGTGGGTGATTCAAAATATCACTTCAAATTTATTACATTTGTGGGTAAAATCATTATTACATTTGTGGGTGATTCAAAATTATTACATTTGTGGGTAAAGTGGTTATTACATTTGTGGGTGAAATTATTACATTTGTGGGTAAAGTGTTATTACATTTGTGGGTGTTGTTACATTTGTGGGTAAAGTGTTATTACATTTGTGGGCGTTATTATATCTGTGGGAGTTATTACATTTGTGGGTGTAAGAGGGGGGGGGGGGGGCTTGGAAATGTCTTTAAGTGGGAAAATAATGACTATTAGTTGTCGAATCGACTTAAGAGCTACATAGCCAGTAAGTAATTTTGTACCGAATGGTCATACGTTTGATGATGTGCAAAGATTCAATCAGTTTAATTTTGGCCATAACAAGAAGTGTGTTAGTGATGTAGACAAATGCTCATGTACCCTTTACAGCTCATGTAATGGATGTTATTACCACAGAAGAAAAAAGCCAGTCGCTCACGCAGTATTGTCTGATACTGAAGTCTAGCAAGTAAACAGATTTCCTTGCATAATTTGAATATTAGGACACTGCTAACGTTTAAATTTTTACAGAATACGACATACATGACATATTCATAATTCCTGCAAAATTCTACAGAATTTGATGTTGGCTGTAAAAGGGACATAGTATCTTAAACCTATGGAAAGAGAACGTACATGTACAAGAATATGACATGGGTGGTCATGGCCTCGATAACCGTTTTGGTGTGACAGGGGCTTAGTGGACTTCATTACTAAGGCTAGCCTCGGACTGACATTCGGTTGAGGGAATTTAGATGAGAAAAGAATCCCCTGACCAACCCATCGATAGATATCCGCAAGCGGCCTGGAGGGGAGAAACTTATCGAACTCCTAATGGCAAAGTCTGCCACTGCCCAATACTGTAAATTTTACCTTCTTAGTTATTTCATTGAATATTTCTTTGGAGGCGCGAAAGCTCAGTCGGTAGAGCAGTGGTCTCGTAATCCGGTGACCCGGGTTCGAAACCAAGGCGATGAGCTAGTTGCCCTTTGGTAAGGTATTAATCCTCATTACCAGGTCCCTCGGAGAGGACCTAAAGCTGTCGATCGTCTGGTTGCTTACTCACAAGCATTTATGCTTTCTTAGCAGTCAGGTAAAAATAATCATCACTACTTGTTGTTAACCATCACTTGTTTCAAATCTTGTTTTATTATAACGTATCTTGTCATATTTGTTTCCTTTATCATTATTTTCGGGGATGCAGCCCTTTGTTCAAACTTTGTCCAGCATCCCCACAAATACAAATATACATGAAATATAAATCAACGTAGTTTACAAACTTTGCATTTTATTATTTTTGTCAGATCGTCAGAAACCTAAGGTCGTATGCCCAACTGACTTCACCTCCGATACACTCAATGTATCATTCCCGGTGGATGTCACAGACAATGTTGATCCTGCACCAGCGTTGACCTATGAGCCTCTAGGGCCAGGTTCTACCTTCCCTCTGGGTCCAACGACAGTCACTGTCACAGCCACAGACGTGTTCTTTAACTTTAACTCATGCACATTTACTGTTACGGTGACAGGTGAGTGACCTTAATATATTGCTGTTTGGCTGTTTTACGTGTAAAATTAAATTCTAAGTAAACTTTCTCTCTCTCTCTCTCTCTCTCTCTCTCTCTCTCTCATATGATAATTAAACCTTTATGTACAGAACATAATACCTGCACACGATAGCAGCTGCATCGCCAGTCCGTACAGTTGTTATGATATAGTACTTGACATAATATCGTTTCTAGGCGCTTTAGATAACAAGAAATAAACAACTTATAACAAGAATGTATAAATAATTGAAGAGCTTGATTCCAAAAGGAGCTTAATCCATATTTTATCAAAATATATATATATTTTTTTTGTCTTAATTTTTGTAATGTCTTAAAATAATTATTTCTTACATAGGAACAAAATGCACATTCTAAAATTTAACCAGGAAGTATGAACAATTCGAGGAACAATATCACGTTTCATTCCCAAAGGAGCTAAATCCAAATCCAAAAGATTCTGCTTGTGATCGTCGTTGCTCCAAAAATAAAGCAGAAGCTTAGATAATATTATGTAAAAAAATGAATCAATGAAAATGCACCTCAAAAAGCATCATTATGTGCTTCATCAAAGGAAGAAACATCTAAATAACCAGAAATGCGAGACTGTTTCCCCCATAGACTGGCAGTGTTATACTAAGATGTACTCCATTATGGTTTTACAAACAGTGGTATTTAGTCATAGATATCTTGATAACGTCATCTATTTCAAAACCGTTATAATCTTAGGTTTTTATTTATTCTTTTAATCATCAAACACAGATATCAATATTTAACAATTTATTCAGTCAAGTCTGCACAAATTTACAAAATCTCTTTACGCTATTTATATATATTTTTTTTTATATACTTGCCTGGTGCAACTGAAATTATTTTATTCATTTTAGAAGAAGAGAAAAGAGATCACTGTATATCCACTCTCAAAGCACTTTTGATTTTGTTTAAACATTGATAGTGCTTTTTACTCTTGAGTCATGATGATTATTGGTTCTCAAATGAAAACTTTGAATCATAACATTTTTGTCTAATTGTTACATTTATCTAAGGTTCTGCAAGAAGTGATCTTTGTGCTTAAAAATGGTGAGAGAGAATATTCTCAAAAGTTAACAGGTTGCGTGATAGGATAATGTGTGTATAAACAATTTTTTCTTTCTTCAATAAAGTCACTGAAATTTATTTAAATCTAGTAGCAAACCTTTCCTCTTAAGTAATGATAGTGAAATCATCACTAAAAAAAAAAAAAAAAAAAGAAAGTAAAAAACGTATCACTGTTTTATTCCAAACGGAGCTAGATCTGTTTCATTCCGAAAGGAGCTAAATCCACGAGAAGAACAAAAATCTAGAAATTTAGTAAAAATCATAAATAACTGGTAGATTTAGTGGCCCAGGGCCACACCTTTAGCATATATAACAACATGAAGGTACATAGTTTCCCCCAAAGTGGTCTGAAAGCTATATAATTCCATCGTTTAAAGGAGGTTGTAAAACCAACCCAGCCAAATATCGAGGTATATGTCTCTCGAGCTCAGTTGGAAAGTTATTTTGCAGTATTTCAAACAGACGTTTGGTCAAATACCTATTTATAGATAACCATTTATATGTCTAGAATCAAATAGGCTTCAGGGAAGGCCAGAGAACAACATACCATATATTTACACTTAAAACCATGATTGACAAATACGTGAGAACAAACAAGGCTTGTGAAAAAAGTCATGTCTACCTGTGCTTTGTCGATCTGCGGAAAGCCTTTGATAGTGTTTGGAGGAAAGGATTGTTTTATAAAATGTTGACATGTGGAATCTGAGGCCAGATTACGAAATTATTACTAACATGTATAAAAACCTAAAACTGAGTGTAAAGCTCAATGAAGGGATTACCCAGTATTTTAAAACCAGTAGTGATTTAAAACAAGGCTGTATAAGTCCCAGTCTGTTTAACCTATATCTAAATGACCTGTCGCGTGAGTTGGGAACTATTGATACTCATCCCGTGGAATTGAATGGAAAGTTAGTGAATGTATGCAGATGACATTGTATTGGTATCAAAGTCAAGAAGTGGAAGGCAAACATTGTTAGATAGACTTGATGTGTACTGTAATAAATGGCTGTTGAATGTTAATATAGACAAAACGAAAATGATTATTTGTAACAAGAACGTAAAGATTTTGAAAGAACAGAATTTCAAGGTGACTGGTAAAAACATTGAAATTGTTAAAACAGGCAACATATTTAGGTCCTGTATTTAATAATTATGTTACATTCAAGGACACGAGGGTTAATCTAGCAGATAAATCAAAGAGAGTTTTGTTTAAATTATTCCAGTTATTCGGATATCACCTCCCTAATATAAAAATAGCAACACGATTATTTGACTCTTTGATAAAACCAATACTTATGTATGGATCAGAGGTATATGTGGGGCGCTTTTACCGTCAACTTTGACAAGTTAGTGAAACTTGTAAAAGGTAACCCCAAAACTTATTTAAGAAATGAAATACAGAGTGTCCACTTCCAATGGTTGAGAAATGTTTTAGGTGTTAATAAAAAAGCAGCCATCTGGTAATACTATGCGAAGATGGATCGTACCCTTTAATTATACAAATTTGTCGAAAAATTATGCACGAATGAGAAATATAAGTACTGATACATTATTATACCACTCTCTCCAAGAAAACAAAAAGATGACTGAAAATAATTGTGAATGCTGGCTAGGAAATATGCACTAGCTTCAATGATGGTTGTTTAGAACTGGATGATATTACCGATAGTGATAGAGTAGTTGGAGAAGAAATAGAAACCTAAATGGAAGTTACCACCGGCAGTTATTGATGGATCTATGTAGTGATTGTGTAAATGGCAATGAACAAAATAAATTGAGAACATATAATCTATTTAAGCAGAGTATACAAACAAAGAAATATTTATTAACCGTTAAAAACCGTAAACTATGAACAAATATCTGCTGATTTAGAATTAGTTCACATAACCTACCGATAGACGTCCGGAAAAAATACCTTCACATTTAAGAACTTGTAATGACTGTAACTTGGGAAGGGTTGGGGATGAATTTCATACCATAATGGATTGTACTGTATATAAGGCTGAAAGGAGGATATTTCTCCAAAAAATGGCTGAAATATCTGGACAGTTTAAAGATCTTAGCGATGAAGAGAAATTTGTAAGCATTATGAAACTGGAGAATGAAAATATAATGGAGCACTTCTGTAAGTATATTAAAACAATCATAAATACTCGAGGGGAATTTCAACATTCCATCCGTTCTTTTAGAAAAATCAATATCGAAATTATCATTCCCATTTGTTATGTATCTTTATTGTCAAACATAGGCTGGTACGTGTCAGATAATTAATTTGTTATAATATCATTTACCACTGTATATACAAGCTACATTGTTTATTGTTAATTGGTGATTACTCGAGAAACTATACCACTTGTTGAATTTCTTATTTATATATTTTTTTTTAATTTATGTATTGTGAAACAAAATGTTCATGTATATGAATGAAGTTTACTAATAAAATTCAAATTCATACCTTACGCTATAAAACCCGATTACTACAAGAACTCATTTTATGTAAGACCTATCAACGATCGGAACATGCTCCCGTGCAAAGTAATAAAGAGCCCAATTCTCTCAGCTTCCCAAACCTCACTAAAGATCCATCTTCATACTTAAGGATATTTTGATATAAGAGTAAATGATTCTTCTTGTTGAAATAATACAATTTTTCGCCAACATTGTCATGATTGCATGAGTATATTAATAACTATTTATTGATCTACTGGTAAATTGTCTGACAAAAAATTACCTGATAATGCGCCTACGTGCAATGTTACACCCAACTCTTAAATAATCCATTTAGAATAATGTCGTTGCCACCGCTTTAACGTTTGTTTACTTTTTATTATTATGTTGATGTATGTGCATGCTATCAAATTGGATTTTGTGTTTTTGTCATATTTACCTTCTTAACTTTTTCTTCGATGTATTTTTTTTGCTTCAAATATTGCTTTATGATTATGCATCTTGTCACATTATTTTGTATACTATTTTGTTCGGGGTTGAAGCCTTCCAAACCTCTTCCTGCATCCCAAAACATATTTTGTTTTCACTAAATATCTGAAAAATTTCTAATTAAAAAAAAATACACATGAAATATGAATCAACGTAGTTTTTCAAAGATGTAGGTAAATTTACATTTTATAATTTTGTTGTCAGATAATGTAAATCCTGTGGTCGAATGCCCAGCTGACTTCACCTCCGATACACTCACTGTATCATTCCCGGTGGATGTCACAGACGATGTTGATCCTGCACCAGCGTTGACCTATGAGCCTCTAGGGCCAGGTTCTATTTTTCCTCTGGGTCCAACGACAGTCACTGTCACGGCCACAGACAGTTCATCAAACGAACACTCATGTTCATTTACTGTTACGGTGACAGGTGAGTACATCAAACAAACACTCATGTTCATTTACTGTTACGGTGACAGGTAAGTACATCAAACAAACACTCATGTTCATTTACAGTTACGGTGACAGGTGAGTACATCAAACAAACACTCATGTTCATTTACTGTTACGGTGACAGGTAAGTACATCAAACAAACACCCATGTTCATTTACTGTTACGGTGACAGGTGAGTACATCAAACAAACACTAATGTTCATTTACTGTTACGGTGACAGGTGAGTACATCAAACAAACACTCATGTTCATTTACTGTTACGGTGACAGGTGAGTACATCAAACAAACACTCATGTTCATTTACTGTTACGGTGACAGGTGAGTACATCACACAAACACTCATGTTCATTTACTGTTACGGTGACAGGTGAGTACATCAAACAAACACTCATGTTCATTTACTGTTACGGTGACAGGTGAGTACATCAAACAAACACTCATGTTCATTTACTGTTACGGTGACAGGTGAGTACATCAAACAAACACTCATGTTCATTTACTGTTACGGTGACAGGTGAGTACATCAAACAAACACTCATGTTCATTTACTGTTACGGTGACAGGTGAGTACATCAAACAAACACTCATGTTCATTTACTGTTACGGTGACAGGTGAGTACATCAAACAAACACTCATGTTCATTTACTGTTACGGTGACAGGTGAGTACATCAAACCAACACTCATGTTCATTTACTGTTACGGTGACTGGTGAGTACATCAAACAAACACTCATGTTCATTTACTGTTACGGTGACAGGTGAGTACATCAAACAAACACTCATGTTCATTTACTGTTACGGTGACAGGTGAGTACATCAAACAAACACTCATGTTCATTTACTGTTACGGTGACAGGTGAGTACATCAAACAAACACTCATGTTCATTTACTGTTACGGTGACAGGTGAGTACATCAAACAAACACTCATGTTCATTTACTGTTACGGTGACAGGTGAGTACATCAAACCAACACTCATGTTCATTTACTGTTACGGTGACTGGTGAGTACATCAAACAAACACTCATGTTCATTTACTGTTACGGTGACAGGTGAGTACATCAAACAAACACTCATGTTCATTTACTGTTACGGTGACAGGTGAGTACATCAAACAAACACTCATGTTCATTTACTGTTACGGTGACAGGTGAGTACATCAAACCAACACTCATGTTCATTTACTGTTACGGTGACTGGTGAGTACATCAAACAAACACTCATGTACATTTACTGTTACGGTGACTGGTAAGTACATCAAACAAACACTCATGTTCATTTACTGTTACGGTGACAAGTAAGTACATCAAACCAACACCCATGTTCATTTACTGTTACGGTGACAAGTAAGTTCATCAAACCAACACTCATGTTCATTTACTGTTACGGTGACAGGTAAGTACATCAAACAAACACTCATGTTCATTTACAGTTACGGTGACAGGTGAGTACATCAAACAAACACTCATGTTCATTTACTGTTACGGTGACAGGTAAGTACATCAAACAAACACCCATGTTCATTTACTGTTTCGGTGACAGGTGAGTACATCAAACAAACACTCATGTTCATTTACTGTTACGGTGACAGGTGAGTACATCAAACAAACACTCATGTTCATTTACTGTTACGGTGACAGGTGAGTACATCAAACAAACACTCATGTTCATTTACTGTTACGGTGACAGGTGAGTACATCAAACAAACACTCATGTTCATTTACTGTTACGGTGACAGGTGAGTACATCAAACAAACACTCATGTTCATTTACTGTTACGGTGACAGGTGAGTACATCAAACAAACACTCATGTTCATTTACTGTTACGGTGACAGGTGAGTACATCAAACAAACACTCATGTTCATTTACTGTTACGGTGACAGGTGAGTACATCAAACAAACACTCATGTTCATTTACTGTTACGGTGACAGGTGAGTACATCAAACAAACACTCATGTTCATTTACTGTTACGGTGACAGGTGAGTACATCAAACCAACACTCATGTTCATTTACTGTTACGGTGACTGGTGAGTACATCAAACAAACACTCATGTACATTTACTGTTACGGTGACTGGTAAGTACATCAAACAAACACTCATGTTCATTTACTGTTACGGTGACAGGTGAGTACATCAAACAAACACTCATGTTCATTTACTGTTACGGTGACAGGTGAGTACATCAAACAAACACTCATGTTCATTTACTGTTACGGTGACAGGTGAGTACATCAAACAAACACTCATGTTCATTTACTGTTACGGTGACAGGTGAGTACATCAAACAAACACTCATGTTCATTTACTGTTACGGTGACAGGTGAGTACATCAAACCAACACTCATGTTCATTTACTGTTACGGTGACTGGTGAGTACATCAAACAAACACTCATGTACATTTACTGTTACGGTGACTGGTAAGTACATCAAACAAACACTCATGTACATTTACTGTTACGGTGACTGGTAAGTACATCAAACAAACACTCGTGTTCATTTACTGTTACGGTGACAAGTAAGTTCATCAAACCAACACCCATGTTCATTTACTGTTACGGTGACAAGTAAGTTCATCAAACCAACACTCATGTTCATTTACTGTTACGGTGACAGGTGAGTACATCAAACAAACACTCATTTTCATTTACTAAAGACATGCAATTTTCGTTATGGAAATACATGTATCATATATTAATCAATATATCGATGGGATAAGTGTTTCTTGACTTGGCACAGATAAAGAATCAAATACGACGTCTGCTTGACCTATACAATGATGACCTATATAATTCTACCACATGACGTCATCTACACGTCATTTTATTAAATTGATAAAGAAATTTCTCAATTCCTATGGAGGAGCATAATTTTAGTATAGCTTCTACTCATTCTTTCAAATGTGACTTTTACACAAGGTGCTCATGATAAATAAGAGATATTTAATTTTAGAAATCTGTGAACCAATTCCTTTTCGTTGTAATTATTTGATAACTTTAGAAATAAAGCAATGTATCTGCATGCTGAATGCACATTGCAAGATTCATAGTCATTCCACGCCTTTGTGTCCCTGGCTTTTCGTGTAATTGTGGATAATTTATCAATGTATGCATCCTTTTGTTTGTAGTACGTAGATGCGCCAACCCTTTGTGCATAAAGCTTTATGTGTGTGATTGTGAATGCAAATGAAATGTACTAATTGTCATTATGAAGATGACAAGAGCTGAAGTCCAAATTAACCTTTATGTATAATATAATCTCTCTACATGGAACATTGCGAGAGCCGTTGTCAATACAAACGTTTCTGTCTAAAGCTTTGCGTGTGTGATTGCAAATGAAATGTAACCATGCACTAATTTACAATAGTTCTTTTTCGTTGTAGTTACATACATATGAAAATAATATATTCTGCCTGCATGCAGTATGAACAAGAGCTGAAGTCCAATCAAACCTGTGTGTACAATATAATGCACCCAATTTACTTCATGAACTTTCAATTATCATTTGTTTTGTAGTTACTAGCTGCTTTTGAGAATAATACATTCTGGAAGCATGCAAGTGGTGGAATTCTAGAACCGTTTTCAGGCCAGATCCTCCAGTTCTTTCTCGGTGAACTCACCCCTGCTAATTATCAACTTTACCGTGGTCATGTCATAGTCAAACAACGGTCATATTATCGTCACCCTTCCCAGGCCCATGCAGTAACAACTCGGGATACAAATTTCTTCATAATATTTAAAGGAACGTAAATTTTATTAATTCATCATGGTAGTCATCACATCAGGGGTGGAATAAATGTTTGCACCAATATTATTTTGATACTTTAAACACTAATTTGCGAGGAGAGCCCGGAATATTCTATTCTTTTTCCCCCACCATGCTGAGGGGGGGGGGGGGGGTTGGGGTTAACATTCTTTTTGTTAAAGGGACTATGTCCCATTTGCAGGCCAAACAAATGAAAAAGTTAAATTCCAACAGCATTTGAAAGATAATACTAATTTATAACTTCCCTAAAAAAGGTGGGGCTTGAAAATGTCTTCAAGTGGGAAAATAACGAATTTTAGTTGTCAAATCGACTTTAGGGCTATAGAGCCAAAAAGTAATAGTCTTGATTTTCAGACAATTGAACCGAATGGTCATACGTTTTATGCTGCGCAAAGATTCAATCAGTTTAATCTCGGCCATCACAAGAAGTTGGTTATTGATGTAGACAAATACTCATGTACCCTTTACAACTCTTTTCATGTATGTTATTACCAAAGAAGAAAAAAGGCCAGTCAGTCACTCAATAGTGTCTGACAGTGAAGTCTAGCCAGTAAACGGGTTTCCTTGCATAATTTGAATATGAGGACACTGCTAATGTTTAAATTTCACAGATAGGACATACATGACATATTCATAATTCCTGCAAAGTTCTACAGCATTTGAGGTTGGCTGCAAAAGGGACATAGTACCTTTAAGGGTTGACTACTAATTTGAGGTGAAGTTTTCCATTGCACATACCCCTACATGTCTCTGTTTCAACATGGTTTTACCTTTCTTTCTTTTTTCCCTTCAATTTTATCCCTTTGATTCATAGTTGTTGTAATCCATCTTTGTAAAATAGTTAATATGTATTCTATAGATTGGGCTAACATACTTGTTACCCTTTTTTCTTACGCCATTCTGTGCATGTCAATAGCATGTGTTGTTGCTTATGGAATGTCTCGCTCATTGCTAAGTAAGAAACAAGTTGGTCAGTAATGTAATTATATGTTCTTTTTATCAATGCAATGACTTAAAATGAAGTATCATGTACTTTACTGAACTTTCATCATAATTTTCATCGTGCATTACCAGCCATATCAGAATTACAAGAAAATACTAACATTTTATAACAAGTATTTATTATTATTTCTGTTATGTTTCGTTCATTTGTTTAATTGTTATTTGGTTGTTTTTGTTTTTATCTATTTGATTGTTTGTTTTGTGGGGGTTAGTTGACCGTTGTTATGGTAAAGCCATTAGGCATTTCAAATATTTAGGAAGCTTTCACACTGATTCCGTTTAAATTTATTCACAAGGTAATGTAAACTGGTGATGAAAAATCATTAAAATCTCATCAAATTTGTAGACATTGACGAGTAGAGAACCTTGAACACACCACTTCAAGATTAATATTTGCTTCTTATATCACTTATACCACAACCACATTGTTAATGAAATTTCGATGACTATTATTTAAAAAATACATGAATGAATCGTTCACACAATGGTGTTATCTACTACAAAAACATATGATATAATAGAAAGTTGTTTTAGTCCTCCTTTGTTCATGTATGTTCTTCCTTTCCATTTTTGTCCCTATTTTTTTTTATTTTCCTTTTTCTATATCCCCTTCTGCTTCCCTCTCTCTCTCTCTCTCTCTCTCTTTATTTCTCTACTTGCTTCTCTGTCTCTCCTTCCCTATCTAATTCACTGTCTCCTCTCTCTCATTCTTCCCCCTTCCTTGCTTCTCTTCTCTACCTCTATTGTTCCTCTCCTCCCTTTTTTGAATTAGAAAAACATTACTTGTTTTTAATTCCTCTACATTTCTTGTTTCTTTTTATTCTTCATTTGATCATGTACAACGTCCTCCCTTATTTTGCTGATCTTACTTTTCGTTGCTGAATGCATTGAGATGAATATTCATTATTTTGTACCATTTCTAGGTGAAATCGTGTAGTGTAGTGTAGTGGTAGATCTTGTCATATATATATATATACAAATCTCATATGTACACAGTTCATAATTCATATTTTACACTATTAGTTTGTATATTGTAAGACATCGTTGAGTACTGATTCTTTTTTTTTCTTCTTTTTTTAAGTATCGATTGTAAAAGTAAATTCATTATTTTTTGTTTTTTTACGTTCTTTAAAATGATTTGTACCAAAATACTTTGTTATTTTGTTTAAGGGGTTAGGCTCTACTAGCACATGTGCTATTTTCTGGCCCCTTTTACCAACCAATAGTTTCTCTTCTTGTACATGTAAATTATTGTATGAAATGTATTGCTGTTGCTGTTGGTAAATAAATCAAATCAAATCAAATCAAATCAAATATATATATATAATGATGAATAAAGCATTGTGTGTACATTTTATAATACGTTCATCTTTTTTTTCATCGATTATTCTATTTATGGAATTTAAAACACTAAATTGTCAGCAAATAAGGTAACATTCTCAGCTACACGATCATTGGAAATGAAAGACAGTTTACCTTTAATTAAAAAACGCAATGTTATAGCTCCAAAAGGCAATGAGCAGCAACATCATAACTATTATTAATTTACTACCCCTACTTTCTCAAAAATGACAGCCTTTTGTATTTTATGTGCGACGAAGATATTGATCGAGGTTGCCTCTGTACGGTCATTTTAATTTTCAATTAGTGCATTTTTATTGAGTACTGCAAACAGATGATGAGTATATCACTGAATTTAAAGGCCCGTAATATGAACTAATAGAGTCAAATTACATTTGCTGTGTTGTATTTATTAGATTGCATATGCTTAAAAATGTACTATACGTATTTTAGATATTTATTTTTAATGTATACTTTTACTTTAAGCTAAGGTTTTGGGGTTTCTCTTTTACATTTAATGTAAGTAATTATAATTGCAACGAATTATTATTTTGAAGGTCATCGCAGTAGACCGACAGCCCACGAGACCGTCAAAACATAGAAATAAACAAAAGAAGATAGGAACATGTCGGTCTTGACGGCTGTTGGTCTCCTGGCCCATCGAGTCTAGTGAACCCTAAAGTGGCTTGAAAGTGACTTGGTAACATTGTTAAAGGTTGATGAAAAAAATTGCTTAATTTGTGTATATAATGTTACTCACTATATTCCTTCTACTGTACTAACCTTCTGACATGCAAACAATCCTGAAGAAAAAAAATCTGAAACCACGAAGATTTTCACGAAGATGTATGACACCCTCTAACAGTGATTAACATTAAATTCTCCCAACCATTTTTGAATTTCACAACCGTTTTTCCATGAAAAAAAGACATAAAACAGGCTATACAAAATCTGACAACACTTAAATGTCTGGAACGGAATGTCGAGCCATTTTCTTGCTTTTTGACTATTTCCATTCACCTAAAATGTAATTAAATTGTAATAATATAGTTGGGAGAATTAAGGAATCTATCAGATCAGTTTTTCCCTATTTGTACCATGAATAATGGTCCGTTTTCACTCAAATTTTCATATTATCTTTAATTGTACATATAGCATTGAAGTCACTACCTTAGCACCACTATCTATCATCTTAACAATGTTACCAAGTCCCTTTAAAGAGAAGGTTGAGTTCTGGGAAGAGGTGACAAATAATTTGTGAGCATTACTCATTCTTATTATGCAAGTGTGAAAGAACATCAGATAAGACATGTTCCCTGAAAAGCATGGCTCTTCAAATGCCTTCATATTCTAAATATGCATGTAACATCGTAAAAATCGGGGGCCGGCTTTTTACGCCACGTGTTCGCGTAGTCCCATATACATTTTTTTGTGTACAGTGTTTGTAACTTTACCAAGACTTGGCCAAATTTCTTATCATGTTGATGATTCCAGAACCTTGCAATACACACAAATTCTTATATGCTAGATGATCAACCTTTTCTGGTCGGTTCCACACCGTTTCTTTCACAATGCAATCGCATGACCAGAACTCCGGAATAGTGGGCTGTCGGTCTTGGGGCGATCTGTCTAATAAATCCTTCAAAAGGTTGTCAGAAGAACGGCAAGACCGACTTTATTGTATATCGTTGACTGTCGGATTAGGTGGCTGTCCATCTCACGCGCTGTCGTTCTCGCGGCCTATATCCCCTCTTAGTTTCATTCAAGGATCTATAGTTGTCATGATTGTCCCGAAAAAAAATGTATTACTGTTATCGTAACAAAAAATTGTGTAGCTTATGATAGATAAGATAAGATCAGAAAAAGATATTTCGGTTCAAGCCATTTTGTTTAGTTGAATTTCTTAACGTAACGGGGATAATGGAGCTTTTGTTCATACCCGTTTGTTGTGTAAATCTATTAGACAGATGTTATAAGACTAATAAATGCAACTGGAATTTTCAAGTTTATGGGTCTATTGGAATCATTATGCAGTCCATTCTCAGTATGTTCTCCTTTCACTTCTCGTGTATATTCCATGATCCGATCTTTAAGTATGCACTGTGTATGTATATATACAATGCATATCGATATCAAGGAGCATAAAATGAAGAAAAGGGGAAGTTCCATGCTTTAAATCCGACAGGTTTTATAAGGTCCCGAATTTTCGACGTACTTAGCGTCTGTATCAAGTGGATAGGACAAAAATTAGCGTTCATGATTTTTATAGCGCATATCTTGGTATAGAGTTTGAGCACGTTACAATCAACTAAAAGAAAAATGATAATACAAAATAATACACAAAGCATGCGATATACTGAAAATTATGAGAAGCGCCTCAAAAGTAACCACCCGCAAAGCCTAAGTAATTCGTGACCTAATAAAAAAAATCGTTGGATTGCATGCATGAGTCTTCTTCTTCTTCATAGTTTTGTTACGTCATTTTATGCCAACACGTGGACTTATCTCAGATATATTATAGATAAAGAGAGAGAGACGAGAGAGACGAGAGAAAGAGAGAGAGAGATGAGAAAGAGAGAGAGAGAGTGAGAGAGAGAGAGAGATGAGAAAGAGAGAGAGAGAGAGAGAGTGAGAGAGAGAGGGGGAGAGAGAGAGAGAGATGAGAGAGGCGAGAGAAAGAGGGAGAGATGAGAGAGAGAGAGAGAGAGAGAGAGATGAGAGAGGGGAGAGAGAGAGAGATGAGAGAGGCGAGAGAAAGAGAGAGATGAGAGAGAGAGAGAGAGAGAGAGAGGGGGAGAGAGAGAGGGAGAGCAGAGAGAAAAAGAGAGGGGTGAGAGGTGGCGTGGTCATAGATCAAAACGTTATGGACCAGGGTGGTATTCTGACAAGGATGTAATGTCTTATAGACTCTAATATATAAGTCAAAACGTTATGGACCAGGGTGGTATTTTGACAAGGATGTAATGTCTTATAGACTCTAATAGATAAGTCAAAACGTTATGGACCAGGGTGGTATTCTGACAAGGATGTAATGTCTTATGCTTGTAAATTGATGTTAATTGTTATAACAAATTAGGACAAGTCATCGGTTATATAGCATGGTTGATGTTTACGAAAAACTGGCTTCGTTCACGAAAAGTTAAAAGAGACATCTGCGCAAGCATCAATGGTTAAACAAAAATCGTGCAATTCTAGTTTGTTTCGACAACTTACAATGTTTCCCCTTACATAAAAGATAGCATCATTTTCAAAATACGCCCCGGGTGGTACGCGCTTTGATTACTAGCATAAGACATTACATCCTTGTCAGAATACCACCCTGGTCCATAACTTATCTATTAATCGACACTTTTTCACCCTAGAATCACGGTTTCTAAAGACGTTTAGTTTAAAACGCAATGCGTTCAAGCGATTTTTTCGTCGGTCGTAAAAATAAACGTGTTTGAAAACACAAACATGAAACGCTGAAAAAGATGCGTTTTGTATCATGATTCAAAAGAATCACGGTCGCTAAAATTCGATTGAACGGACGGAGTTCTCAATCATGATTGTATGACGAAGCCTCTTCCGGTTTGGGAAAAACCGCGCGCCCGCTTTGCATGCAATTTGCGTTCACTATACCATCGTGGCCTGTTCCGTTATGTTATTCCTTGTTTTTCCTTCTATCATTTTCTCTTTCTGTCTTTCCTTATGTTATTCTTTGTTTCTTCCTTCTATTCTTATGTTATTCTTTGTTTTTTTTCCTTCTATCACCTTTTCTTATGTTATTCTTTGTTTTATCATTCTATCATTTGCTCTTTCTGTCTTTTCTTATGTTATTCTTTGTTTTTTTTCCTTCTATCACCTTTTCTTATGTTATTCTTTGTTTTTATCATTCTATCATTTGCTCTTTCTGTTCTTCCTTATGTCATTCTTTGTTCCTTCCTTTTTTCACATTCTCTTTTTGTCTTTCCTTATGTTCTTTGTTTCTTCCTTCTATTTTTATGTTATTCTTTGTTTTTTCCTTCTATTACCTTCTCTTATGTTATTCTTTGTTTCTTCCTTCTATACTTATGTTATTCTTTGTTTTTTCCTTCTATCACCTTTTCTTATGTAATTCTTTGTTTTAAGCATTCTATCAATGTCTCTTTCTGTCTTTCCTTATGTTATTCTTTGTTTCTTCCTTCTATCATCTTCTCTTATGTTATTCTTTGTTTTTATCATTCTATCACTTTCTCTTATGTTATTCTTTGTTTTAATCATTCTGTTACTTTCTCTTTCTATCTTTCCTTATGTTATTCTTCGATTCTTCCTTCTTTCACCTTCTCTTATGTTATTCTTTGTTTTAATCATTCTATCGTCTTTATCTTTCTGTCTTTCCTTATGTTATTCTTTGTTTCTTCCTTCTATCACCTTCTCATTCTTTGTCTTATTATTGCGATCTATGCTCAAAACAGCAGTCGACAGTCGGCCGTAAACAATTCCAGAAAGCGCGCGCCGAAGTTCCTGGGCCATACTGCGCAGTGTGATGCGCAGTGGTTTGGCTCGCAATGAGCTAGAATCAGCGTTGATGAAAAATCGCTTGAACGCAAACCGCAGTGACCTTGCTTTTTGTAACGGCGTTTTGAATTGTGATTCATGTTTGTGATTCTAGCTTCGAAAATTCGATTGAACGCACCCTAACAGTAAAGGTGTGGAGCGTCATCTTTAATCTGCTGATAATTCTGTAACAGCTATATTGTGTGAAAAATATGTAATAACTTTTTTTAATGATAATTAGGTCTTCAGCCGCAGTGTAATTGTCAGTTTTTAACATGCCACCTTCCCCCAAATGAGTTAACGTTGAGCCACTAGCAGGTGAAGCTACCAGTTTCCTGAATAGTATTATCTTATTACTAATTGGTATATATATTATTTATATATACATATTATATATATATATATATATATATGTATAAATGAAAGGAAAACAGTTTAAGCATCTCTCCTGGAAATAAATACCACACGAAAGGAATGAAAGAGTAACGATTACGTAGCTCAAATCAAAGTTCCCTATTGCTGTCCTCCCTTTGGACATGTTGTGCAGGGGTTGAAAAAGTATCTCCGCCTGATACGCACCCGGTGCACTGGCATAGAACGCCAATAACAAGCCTACACCACAAGACCGCGGAGACGGGCCGCGCATATCTTTTTTTTACACAACTGTTTAGCCATTTTCGCGAAAAAATTCCAAGAATTGCTCTGGTAAAAGAGTCTAGGTCGTCAGCACACTATATGTGCAAGCACGTACATCCAGGGAAGGGAAGATGATAGAAAGGGGACAACAAGGATAGTATTAGTAGTGGAGAGGATATGGAAAAGGAAAAACAAGGACATACATAAGGAAAGAGAAGAGGATAAGTCAAAGGAAGAATCATTGAAGAGCTATAAGAGGATAATAGAACTAGACTAAGGAAAAACAGGGAAATACATGAAGGAGAAAGGGAATCTCTCAGATTAAAACAAAGACTATAAATATACTGACGAAGGAGAAAAGGATAGATTGAAGGAGAAACAAAGAAATACATGAAACAAAAGAGAAGAGGTTAGAATGAAGGAGAACAAAAGAAATACATAATGAAGGAGAATAGGGGATATAATTGAAGGAAAAACAAGGAAATATATGACGAAGGAGAAAAAGGATAGATTGAAGAGGAACACAGAAATACATAATGAAATTGAAGAGAGGATATATGAACAAATTTGACCCACATTCGGCCAAAAGATCAATGAGTCATTTTGTGTACCTCCAACACAGACGACGAACGTTCGAGTGCACTAGAGCGTAACACCAAGGTACCGGACTCGTCGATTTTTATGAAATAGGGGTTTATCGTATAAAACTGGTGAGAGTGTGAATGTCAACACCGCTGTGCGTAAGTGACTTGTCAACACTCTCCCTCTCTTTCTCTCTGTTTCTCTCTCCCCTCTTCTTCTTCCAAAAAAGGAAAACAAATCTGGAAAATATATATGTATGTCAAGTAGATACAGATGCACATCACAATGTAAGTCCATTGTCATCCCTCCGTCCAAGATGGGCGGGATCACCCTGCAGTATGAATACGCGATTCCTTCACTAGCAGATCGACCATGAATATTTAGATCTGCTCATGTAGTGAGTTCTGAGTGCCATTAATTTGCTAAATTTCAGGAAAATTAAAGAGTCCAGTGTCTCGTGAGAGATATAATCTAATCCCTACACACCTGTTTTGTAAAAGATCGTCCATAATATCTAAATTCCCTTCATTAAATTGCTGAAATCAACGTAAAATGTGTCTTTCCCATCGCCGGAGCCGAGTCAAATCTGGTGGTAGAAATACGCACGGCTGGAAGCACGGTGCGGAGGCCCCATTGTCCGCTGTGTAATAACTTCGCTTACGCACTCGCACACATTATAGAGGTCAAGTGAGTAAATTCATAAGACTGCTGTTCATTGGATTGAAATTGGCCCTAATTTCTCGACAACCAATCAAATTATGTTTAACATCAGACGATAGGGGATTACATATCCTCTGTTTTGGCGCCCGATCTGGCCCAATAACAAGTCGCAGTTACGAGCATTAGCTCCTTGAAGTACACAACCCCAGTGAAAAAGACGAATTTTCACGTGACCTCCATAGAGAATTCACAAAGTAAATGATTGTTGTCCCCTTTTGAAGACGAAAAGGCCCTAATTTCCAGTGAACAAATCACTTCGAAATTGGTTTCAATGGAAAGAACAGTAATTGAATATGTGATTTCCACCCGATCTGATGTGAAATCAAAGTTTCTTTTCATTGTAGGAGCATTTCTTTGCAAACTTAGCGCATTTTCAAAGAAGATTTCACGTGTTGTAGACCGCGGAGCGAGTCCGCGTTTAGCAGATGCCCGAAATTTGTTCATAGTGAGATTTAACCCGAAACAAATAACGAGTATGTACTAGCACAGTCATGTACAGCTCCAGCAATCCAACAAAACTGCTAAGGGTAATGCTAGACTCTTTCTCTAGTCGTTCCCACAGTATATATTTTGACTGAAGTGGCTAAACAGTTGTGTAAAATAAATATGCACAGACGGGCCACTGGCTTCGGGGACGCCAGATTCAATTGAGGGAATTACAGGTTAACAAATTTGCAACCTTCAGTAATTAATTGCAAAACAGATTCTGAAAGGGAAGACATCAATGCGGAACTTTGATTTAAGCTACGCAACCAATTTTCTCTCATTTCCTTTCGCGTTACTATTATACATACATATACACATATAACCCTACATGGTACATTAAGTGGACATCATACAAATCCTAACCCTTACCCTAACCCTAACCCTAAAACCTAACCCTAAACCTAACCCTAACACTAAACTTAACTCTAACACTAAACCTAACCCTAACCCCTGAACTCTAACCCTAACCCTAACCCTAATGTCTACTTAATGACTCATGTTCACTCCAAATGTCCCTCCAATGACGCCTTTAGTAAAATTACATAATTATATAGAGAGAGATAAAAAAAAAAAGGGCCTTCTATGAGAAATTAAACGTTATTAAAGAGGACACCAAATTGTCCTCCTAATGACAATGTCTACTTAATAACTCATTTTTTCACTCCAAATGTAAGAACGCCTTTAGTAAAATATACATTATTATATCCCAACATTTAATACATTAACTATATTTACTTAGGATGAATTTAGCTGCTGTTGTACTTGTTGAAACCGTGCTTGATAAATATCATGGATCATTCTTTTAAATATCTATTCCATTTTTTTTAACTTTCCAAAATGAGCCTCAACCTTCAAAAGACAAGCGAATTTTAATCTGGATTTAATGACCTTCATTAAGCAAATTTACTTATTTGCCAAATTCAACATGTTTGAGTAAATTACTATTCAATTAACGATAACAAGGTTGTTTGTTTGATGTGTAATTTAACCACACATTCCATACAAATGTGTCAATATGTTCTAAATATAACAGGGATAATGATTTGCGAATTATTCGCCATGATTTCCGACTAATGTCAACAAACAGGCTTTCCTCGGTTTAAACATAGATGCGTAGTTAGCCTACCGGAACGGAGATTAAACATTGCGGCTGAAGTAAGGTCACAGCGGAAGGCGTTGTGGCAACAATGGAAGTTACAAACTGATTCAGCCAAGCTAGTCGCAGGTTCGAAACTGAGTCACGTCTTTCGTATGTGATGTCTAAAGGTCGGTCCCCAGACGTAAATAATCATATCTGATTGATACACGTCTGTGAATATAAATGTAAAAACCCAATACACACACACGATCATTATCAACGGATGTTATTAATATTTTGGATCATAGCATTGTTACAATATAGTCCTTGTCAGACCTAGTCTTCAGTCACAGACTGTTTTTCCCATTTATTTCTCATTTATACACATATTTCTATTCTCCTTCCTTGAAATGAATGTTGAAGTCTTTGATCATGGACCAAAGTCCTTACAAACTAAAAGGACCTTAAAGAGCATTGTGCATGCCATTATTGTAAAATGACATGACGCTGTAGACATGTAACTCTTCTGGAGTTTTAACTTTACATCGTCTACTGCGTAAGAAGCTAAACACAACATTTATTTACAGAAATTGGCAAAAAGACTGAGTTTTGTTGGGGGTTTGAGAGAGTCGGGGTAAAAAGGGGAATGGTTGAAACATTTTTTTGTTTGTTCTTGTTCTTGTTATTGTTCTCGTTGTTATGCGGTTGTTTTCTGCTGTTTGTGATGGTTATGTTGTTGCTGCTCCTGTTGCTGTTGGGGTCGGTGATGTTTTTTACTTGTTGATTGTTTATTCATTTAAGCGAGTGTGTTTTTGTCGTCGTCAAAACTCACGCTTTTTTATTCGTATTCACAAGAATAATTTATCATCGCTTTGACCCATTCACTGCGACGATGTATTTTGCATTTTGGGGTCATCATGGAGCACACCTTCCTGTTTCGTGTATGTAGTAAAAAAAAAAGCTATTTCAAAGACATATTAACTTCAGAGGCCATATTTATCGTAGGACAGACAATACTAAAACATGGAACAACAATAGGCACATGCAGCGCCACATACATGTTGACATGCGTTCTCATGTTTCAAGATAGATGTGTGACACTGTTCCAGATTATACTTATACTAAAACCTTACCTAAAAATAACCTGATAGAAAGCAGAAAAGAATAGGAGAAGCAGTTGGTGACGTTTTAAATAAGTCGGACAAATAATACGATTAAAATAATGAGAAAGATGTGATCTTGTTATTGTTTTAATAAATATACGTAATAATAGTGGAATTCGAATTGGCCCAACTCTGCTATTTGTTCCAACACAAAAACTAGTAACAAAATATCAATTTTTCAAAATGTATGATGATGATGATGATGATAATAATAATGATAACAATGATAATAATAATTAAAGATTATAACAACACTATTTCCGAATTCTTCGCAATCGTAAATTTTCAATAGTGTTGTGAGTCCATTCTTTTATTTTCGTTTATTATTTCACCATGTAAAAACGATTTATATCCGTGTTTCCATATGAATATGTCATTGTACGTTTGCAACTGTAATGTCCATGTGCTGTATGTAATGCAAACAACTGAATTTCCAAATGGACCAATAACATTAATCTGAATCTGAGGATTTTTCTTTGTAGAGGATCTATAATAATATGCTAGTTATAATCAGGCAAAGGCGCTTTATTAGGAGACCAAAACAAAGAATCCGAACGGGTGAGGAATGCATTGATACGTTACACTAGCCAAAATTACTACTTTGAGATTCACATAAATCTCATATTTAAAACATTGATGACTTTCATATAATTCGTCCGATTTATTTCAAACTGTTGCCATATTTGTTCTCTTATTGCTTTTCTTCTTCTCTTGTTTTTATTCTTCTCCCTCTCCTTCTTCTTCTTCTTCTTGTTCTTCTTCTTCTCCCTCTTCTTCTTCATCTTCATCTTCTTCTTCTTCTTCTCCCTCTCCCTCTCCTTCTTCTTTTTCTTCTTCTTCTTCTTCTTCTTCTCCCTCTTCTTCTTCTTCTTCTTCTTCTTCTTCTTCTCCCTCTTCTTCTTCTTCTTCTTCTTCTTCTCTCTCTTCTTCTTCTTCTTCTTCTTCTTCTTCTCTCTCTTCTTCTCTCTCTTCTTCTTCGTCTTCTTCTTCTTCTTCTTCTTCTTCTCCCTCTTCTTCTTCTTCTTCTTCTTCTTCTTCTTCTTCTTCTCCCTCTTCTTCTTCTTCTTCTTCTTCTTCTTCTTCTTCTTCTTCTCCCTCTTCTTCTTCTTCTTCTTCTTCTTCTTCTTCTTCTTCTTCTTCTTCGTCTTCTTCTTTTTCTTCTCCCTCTTCTTCTTCTTCTTCTTCTTCTTCTTCTTCTTATTCTTCTTCTTCTTCTTCGTCTTCTTCTCTCTCTTCTTCTTCGTCTTCTTCTTCTTCGTCTTCTTCTTCATCTCTTTAATATCCATCTTCTTCACCAACTTCTCCTCGAGGATGGGGGGGGGGGGTATTTATACATTCAAGATTGGGACCAGAAGGTCGATTTTCGTTTAGGAATTACGGATCGATGACTGGATGTAACCTTGGCTTATGTTCGTATTGTTACCGATTGTTTACATTATATCATACAGCAGAAAACCACAAACAGGCCTACGCGATCAAAATAATAGTTATCCACAAACACTACGCCCCGCCGAAAGAAAGAAGGTCAGATTATTCAAATATTAGTAATATCCCCGGTAACTACAGAGAGGAAACTGTGTACACGACACTACATGTAATCATCACGGATTATGATAGTATTGATTAAAGACACATTTTTAATCAGAATAGTACAATTCAATTGTTTCCTCACCTCCCCCCCCCCCCCCCCAGGAAAACAGATATACACATTATGTTGCGTTTCCAGTTTTTTTCCTCGAGTAATATATTTTCCCCAATTATTCCAGATAATCGATTTCTACATTGTATTGATACATTGTTTTTTTCTGCATGTTTCTTAGAAACCATGATAAGATCAAATTTATTTTGCAGCATAAGTCATCCAAACCAAAACGTTTCAACAAGTTCACACAGAAATCTCTAATTCTATTCTGTCATATTAAAATAAGATTTTAATTCGAAGATTAATAAATATTTTCTTTCCAAAGCAACGATTCGATGTAAAAGCATTATTTCATTTCGCTTAATTCATTTAATTCAGTAAATAAAACTGGCGGAAGATCTCATTTCCCCGTGTTCCTATGAAGGGACAGGGTCATTGGCTTACTATCAAGAATTCACACCCTATGAAAGAGAAATTTGAGTTCTAGTTCTAGTTTTATAATCATCTTACTAGTTCAATCAAACATTAGACCAAAGATTGTCTTTTTAACGTTACTTTACTTTACTTTAATCCATTGGTAGGACAGAGCCTGTTCATCGATCGATTGAATTCCTTTGCATCAATACTTCTGTCGTGTGGTTTCGTGTCGAGGTGTGTGTGTGGAGGGTGGAATAGTTCTGCATTCTTCTATTTACTTTCAAAGTCATATACTGAAGGTGATTACTTCCAATAGTTATCGAGTTTGTTTTTGAAGGCATTTACAGATGGGGCATTAACCACTTCTTCAGATGGGCTATTCCATAACATTCCATTCCATTACATATTCAGATATGTTATCTCCCTAAATGAGCTACGTGAAAGGGGAAAAAGTGAAATGAAAATTTACTGCACTGTATTGTACTACAGTCTGTAGGTCTCTAAGTCTTACATAGTCCAGAATTGTTATTGGTAGGTTTGAATTTTCTTCTGACCCAAACTTAAAAGTAGTTAATCAACTGTTGATTATTTGTGTCTTATTTTCAGAGAAGCACATTTATGAGATAGTACTGCAATAATGTGTATGCTTGTTCTTGACTTAAAAAGAGATACCGGTAGTCATTCTTTAAATCAATGATTACTAGTAACTGAGTGGGGAGGGGTGCCTACATGAAAGGAGCCTCAGGTTGTTTTTTAAGAATATGATTGACACTATAAATAAGACAAATTATCAATGGAGAAGATCCTTAATTTTTAATGAGGTCTAAACCTTTTATTTTTTTGTTTCAGAATGATCTTCTTCTTCAGTAAAAAAAATGGAGGCAAATTCCTTGAGAATTGAGACAAATTCAGAGAGGAAGGAGAACTACTGAGCTGCTGAATTTCTGAAAGGTAGGCTGTACTAATAAGTCGTTGTTTGTATGTCCATACAGCTAAGGTTTGAGTTTGAGTTTGAGTTTATTGGTTTCACATTTCACATATTATATTTCACAAATATAATACAGATAACAAAATATACATAAAATATACATATCATTCCAAAAAAAAAAATGATTATAGTAATTAACAAAGTTACATGTTACCACAACTGTTTGACAACTAATATCATTTAAAGGAAAACACAGAAAAAAGTACAAACTTTGAAATGTGCAGGAACCTATAGAAAAGCAGAGCTTGTAAAGAATAGGTTCCTTCGAAGGTACTTCGAGGATGGCATTTGTTCATTCACATGTTGCCATCAATACTTTCATGTGATGATTATGCACTCCACTTTTACCACAATGTGCATGCAAGACCTTTTTAATGTTACAACAGAAATAGGTTTCAATGTGCTTACACTGTGAAAAGGTTGGGCAATATTTTCCAACACTTTGCCAATAGTCAACCCAACCATCTATTAGGCAAATTGTTTCGAATTTTGCCCAACAGTTGGTCAAGATTTTCCCAACAAGTGGGCTACCGTAGTCGGGCAGTTGAAGGGTCATATCTTTGCCCAAATTTTGGTCAAAATACGAAACAATTATGCACGTGTGAAGTAGGGTACTTACGTTTACCAATACCTCTGTGCAAAATATTGCCCAATAGATGGTTGGGTTGACTATTGGCACAACGTTGGGCAAAGTGTTGAACTAATATTGCCCAAATTTTTCACAGTGTAGGTTCATTCTTTTCTGTTTTGATTCAACAGACATACATGCAAGGACTAAGAAGTTGTACTTAGCCTCTTCAATGCCCCCCCCCCCCCTACTCTGTAATCGGAGGGATACCATGCGTTTTACCAAAATGTCCGGTAAAGGGGTACTTTTCACGTACAAAGTCCGGCTCGTAGCACACAAAAGCCCGTTTTACACACCGGACTTAGGGGGTGTTTTCAAAAGGAGAAAACATGCATATGCGTACCCTAAATAACACTGAGTGGGGCGGGGGGGGGGGGGGGTGCGGGCTTCAATGAACCAGATTCCATCTGCTGTAGCTGTGACTGGGGATCAAAACCTTTGTATTGTAATTCTCATGACATGAAGCTATGGTAACAAACAAGCAACCGTTAATAAAAGGCCTGATATGTCCTTGGTGTGTGTGTTTGTGTGTGTGAACCACAAAGCAACCATCGCTCATAAGGATGTTTTTTCGTACATCAGATATTCATTGTTTCACTGGAAAAATTGTGAGTTTGAGTCATTTAAGAAATCATGTGTTGTAATGCTTTATATAATATGGTGCAAGTCATGATATAACAGTGTGCATACGGTTGGATTCATGGAATCATACATGGGAAAAGTCTGAAAATAGAACAGTGATAGAACAAAGAGAGAGAGAAAGAAAGAGAAAGTAAAAGAGAAAGGGAAATAAATGAGAAAGAACTATTTAATGGTGAGAGATGTCATGAAAATGAGAAATAAACAATGATGTGAGATAGTGTGAGAGAGAGAGATAGAGATAGGGAGAAAGAGTAAGGGGGTAGAGTGCCCCCCCACCTGTTTTCAAATATCCCCAAAATGCCCCTTTTTAAATAGGAAAGTGCCACGTCCCCCTTTTCACCTCTGATAAGTGCCACTTCAATTTGACACACGCCCCTTTTCCTTTGACCGGTTTCCATTTTCCTTTGCAATAAGTGTCAATTTTCTATTCTTATAAGTGCCCATTTAAATCTCTAGTAAGTGCCCCTTGACCTCTGTTAATTGCCTTATTCAAATCTGAGAGGTGCCCCTATTAAAAAAATTATCAGTGCCCCTTTTCTTTCAACAAATGCACTTTGTCCTTTATTATAAGTGCCTCTTTTTCATTCTCATAAGTGCCCCTCTTTAAATATGTTCAATGCCCCTTTTCAGGTGCGATAAGTGACCCTTTTCATCTCTGATAATTTCCCTTTTAACAATGATACAATTCCAGCAAGTGCCCTTTTTGGGGGTGCTGCCTCTCTCTCTCTCTTTCTCTCTCTCTCTCCTCTCTCCCTCTATCTCTACCTCTCTCTCTCTCTCTCTCTATCTCTCTCTCCCTCCTTTCCCCCTCTCTCTCACTCTCTCTCTCTCCCTCCCTCCCTTCACACTCTCTCTCTATCTCTCTCCCTCCTTTCCTCCTCTCTCTCACTCTCTCTCTCTCTCCCTCCCTCCCTTCACACTTTCTCTCTATCTCTCTCCCTCCTTTCCCTCTCTCTCTCTCTCTCTCTCTCTCACTCTCTCTCTCTCTCTCCCTCCCTTCCCACTCTCTCTCTCTCTCTCTCTCTCTCTCCCTCCCTTCCCACTCTCTCTCTCTATCGCTCTCTCTCTCTCCCTCCCTCCCTTCCCACTCTCTCTCTCTATCTCTCTCCCTCCTTCCCCCCTCTCTCTCTCTCTCTCTCTCTCCCTACCTTCCCTCTCTCTATCTCTCTCCCTCCCTTCCCACTCTCTCTCTCCTCCTTTCCCCCTCTCTCTCTCTCTCTCTCTCTCTCCCTTCCCTCTCTCTCTCTCTCTCCCTCCCTTCCCACTCTCTCTCTCTATCTCTCTCCCTCCTTTCCCCCTCTCTCTCTCTCTCTATCTCTCTCCCTCCCTTCCCACTCTCTCTCTCTCTCTCTCTCTATCTCTCTCTCTCCCTCCCTTCCTCTCTCTCTCTCTCGCTCTCTCTCTCTCTCTCTCTCTCTCTCTCTCTCTCTTTATTTACCCTCTCTTTCTCATTCTCCTTTTCTCGTGATCTTCCACTTTCCCTTGCCTTCTTCCATTACCATTGGCTCGTATTAGAAATGACGTGTTGACCATGGACCATTGCAATACGCCTATATGAAGACTATTTCGATATTTGTTTCTTGTAAATTCTTATACATGTATAATTAGTGTGCCATCGGCACTTTAGAAGAGAGCAATATATGACTGCTTCATTAAAAGTTCAGTTTTGTGTCTTTAACATTCGATGGCCATAAAAATGAGAACAAAATGATTGAAACGAGACTGAATGAAGCTGTTAATACTTTCCATTTGCATTCCGCGCTTTAGTCACAAGATGGCAGCATTCATTTAGTTGTCTCTTGCTACAGTATAAAAGAAGAAAAAAACAATACGATAACATTTTAAAGTATTCCTCCTACTCCTCAATAGAAAGCAAGGGTGTCGATTTGTATCCGTGGTTGGGGGGATGATAGGTGCCAAAATATTTTCGGCAATGGATCAAAGCAACCAAAGTGGTAGAAGCGTGTGGCAAGTTGCACCCCTCCCAAGCGCGTAGCCAGGATTTAATTTTAGGGGGCGGTAGTGAGCACGCGAAGCGCGGTTCCTAGGGGGTTGGGTGCAGGGAGGGGAGTCCCCCCCCCCCCCGCGCAAAGCGCGGAAGCTTTGACGTTTCACTAAATTATTAGAGAAAGAAGACGATTCGTTGAACCGTTCTCGACTCTTAATCCTTGTTTGAATCAAATTCCCCTTCCTCCACGCGTAGCGCGGTAGCTCTGACGTTTCATTAGATTATTACAGAAAGAAGACGATTCGATGTACCATTCTCGACTCTTAATCCTTGTTTGAATCAAGATCCCCTTCTTCCGCGCGTTGCGGAAGATCTGACGTTTCATTAGATAATTACAAAAAGAAGACGATTCTATGTACCATTCTCGACTCTTAATCCTTGTCTGAATTCATTTTTGCCCATTCCTGCGCAAAGCGCGGAAGCTTTCACATTTTATTACATTATTAGAGAAAGAAGACGATTTGTTGTATCGTGTCCTTCATGAATTCGGTTTCCCGCTTTAATGTTTCAATAAAGTATTACTCTTAATCCTTGTCTGAATTCACTTTTGCCCATTCCTGCGCGAAGCGCGGAGGCTTTCACATTTTATTACATTATTAGATAAAGAAGACGATTTGTTGTATCGTGTCCTTCATGAATTCGGTTTCCCCCCCCCCCCCTACCGCGCGAAGCGCGGAAGCTTTAATGTTTCAATAAATTATTACTCTTAATCCTTGTCTGTATTCATTTTCGCCCATTCCGCGCGTAGCGCGGAAGCTTTCACGTTTCATTAAATTATTAGTAAAAGAAGACGATTAGTTGTATCGTTTACTTTGACGTTTCATTTGATTATTACCCTTAATCCACGTCTGAATTCAGTTGCCCCCTTAAAAGCTTTGCCCTGTTCGCTAAATTATTAGAGAAAGAAGACGATTCGTTGTACTGTTCTCTATATTAATCCTTGTCTGGATTCAGTTTCCCCACTGAAAATAAGTTGTGACATAATAATCTTTCTCCAAAAATGAAAAATGTTTTAGGAAATATCAGGAAATAAAATGAGTTAAAAAAATAAAAATAAAGATACAATGACGTGAATTTTAAAAAGGGTGAACGGAAACAACATACCAACTAGTGAACTATTTTATAAGTCATACTAATGTCCGAAAATCTTTCTCCTTGTCTCCGATCTCATCACGAAATCATCACAGAGTTCATCTATGTTTACACTGTCCAGGATTGTCTGATGTGCATTGCAGATTGCTACTTTTGTGCTTCGCGCTTAACATTTAGCTCGTTGCTTTTGATGCTGCGTCTTTGCATTTGGCGCACTGCATTTCTATGATGCTGTTGATTGAACAAATTGAATAAATTCATCAATTCCTAATGAAGCCGTATGAGCGAGAATTCAATTTATTGTTGTCTCATATACGGTTGTCTTATTTACTTCGTATACATGTACATGTATATGTATATGTATATATTATGAAAATGAGATAGCAAAATGTGTATATTGATGGTCATCTTGCGAGTAATAACCATTAACTACTCTCATCGGACTCTCATCATTAATTTTTCTCTTCATTTTTTAATTTTGTTTTATGGTGAATTATTGGGGGGGATGATTGTACAGGCCACCCCCCCCCCCCCCCATCCACCCGGGATCGACACCCATGATAGAAAGCATTTAGTTTCAGAACAAGAAACGACAGCCCAACTCCAAATAAACTCCAAATCTACAGCTGAACATGACACATTATCGAAACTGTATCATTAGCGTTCAATCATATTCTTAGATCTAAATGTTATGAAATCGCCCTCTAGTGAATAATGGCGTGTTTGTATTTTCTTACGATTATGTGAAGCACCATAAATACTTAAATATAATTACTATCGAAGGCGCCAGTAATAGAATTTCATATAAAGAAGATAGTGACTTTATTTAACATTCACGTGGTTCATTTCGTTGTAATGATGTAAATATGCAGGAGAGGGATATAGCGTTGTTCCTAGCATTGAGTTCGAGGAAGGGGGTGGGGGCGTCCGCTAGGTGAATTAAATGCCATTGAAAATAGTTATCACGTTGCATTCCAACTGTCCATTGTCATTCTTTCACGTTCTCTCTTTATCGCCATATCTCTTACCCTTTCCTTCTCTTATCCCCTCTCTCTAACCCATGATGACTATCTCTCTCTTTTTCCCCTCTCCCACCCTCTTTCTCTTTTCTTTTTTCTCCATATCCTTGCCCTACATCTCTCTGTCTTTTTTTCTCCCTCTCTCTCTCGCTCTCTCTCTCTCTTTCTCTGTCCCTCTATGCATCTTTCTCTCTCATCTCCTCTATGTATCCTCCCTCTTTCTATTTATCTCCCTTTCCCTATTATCTAAATGTCCACTTTCCCTTCCTGTAATATCTTCTTTTAGCCTTTGGTGGAAGGGGGGCGACGGTATCCCTTGTTCCCCCATTAACGCCAATAAACTGATGAATATCGGAATCTTTACAATCGTCATCTGTGTTGGAAGACCAAGGAATGATTTATTATCCAGACTACGTTTCCTGCGTGTTATTAGCACATAATGAAAGGACAGTCAGCACAATTACAACATGCTAATCATATCTGCACGCTTAGTGTCTCACATAAGATTTAGCTGTTTTTTTTAATACACTTATCATTGTTTGGGGTAATTGTCTATTGAAATATATTGGGATTTGTGAAATGTTCTTCTTAAACAACATCAGCGGGCGTAGACTCGCTTATACTCCACGAAAGGAAACAGATAAATGATGTCCACGACTGACTCTAATTAGCAGATGATAAAACGGATTTTAATATAAGACGCTGTTTGCAACTTCGCTCAAATAAACAGATTATTTGTTGAACTTTAATATAATGTTATTTATTTAAAGGATATTCATACAGTCCTACTGGGATGGAGGGAGGGAAAGAGAGAGAGAGAGAGAGAGAGAGAGAGAGAGAGAGAGAGAGAGAGAAGGGGGGGCTAGGAGAGAGAGAGAGGGAGAGATAGAGGGAGAAAGAGAGAGAGAGAGATAGAGGGAGATAGAGGAGAGAGAGAGAGAGAGGGAGGGAGAGAGAGAGAGAGAGGAAGAGAGACAGAGGGGGGGAGATATAGATAGGGAGATAAAGAGAAAGAGAGATAGAGTGATGGGGTAAAGAGATAAAGAAAATGTCTTGGAGAGACGGAAAGAGATAATAGCAAACGCTGAAAATCTCAACCGCGTCCCCTGGTGACATTCCAATATCAATTTCCACCCCGTTCCCATGCACCTCACCCCGTAGCGCTAGTAATTAGGCAAATGCGTCTCCAAATATTCCTTCATTCTCTTTCTCTTTCTCTCTCTCTTTCTCTTTCTCTTTCTCTATCTCTCTCTCTCTCTCTTTCTCTTTCTCTTTCTCTTTCTCTTTCTCTTTCTCTTTCTCTTTCTCTTTCTCTTTCTCTTTCTCTTTCTTACTCCTGCCGCTCCTACTTTATTTCAAAGACATTTTGTGAGTTCTCTATATACTGAAAGCGGAAGGAGGACCTTTCCTTATAGAGAGGTCATTCTCTTTTGAGCGCACTGCAATATTTCGCTTTGACTAGAGGCATAATATATATATCAACACATCAGTGAAAATCATACACGTATCTCAAATTCATATGACACGTATCTCCTTCCTCGCGGGCAGTATATTTGTTTAAATTATATAGGTCTACAACCTTTTGATCGATCGATTTGCCCGATCGATAAAGTTTACAGTGTGTGTTGTAATAACAGAAAAACTCATAATTTCAATTTTGTATATTAACATCTTGTATTAAATCAGGATCATAGATTATGTTGAGAACTATGAAACTCATTTTTCTAAAGTACTCAGTTTTATTCTTAAGAAAACAAAACTTGTTCTAGTTTGGGGGATGAAATACAGTGTAGCTGTGTTGTGCAATAATATCTTCCTACTAATGTAGTTGTGATATATTCTAGTCTTATAAATTGCGAATTATGAACAATGAATTAAGTTGCATTTATGTTCGCTCATCAAATGATAACAAAGTTTTGTTATTATCATGTTTCATTTACTATAATCTAAGACTATGGAAGATGCTTTGCTTATACGTTATGTACGGAAAGGAATGGGAGTTTTTATAAATTTTTTTTTTTAAATGAATACCAAAAAAAAAGCCAAGGGCGAGTTATATAATCTGAAAATCAAGTTTCGCGTTGTGTGGGAAAGGCGAGGCTTCTAAACTCTTCATTCGTTTTCACTCTTTCAGCTCATCCGCTCGTTTCTATTGACCTGGTATAAGTGTTTGGTTAATCATGACAATTCCAGACAGCAATGTGTTTGGATTACATTCTTTCCGTATCATTAACAAGACGGCACCGAATTTTTATGAGTACGTCTACACAATCAACGTCTTTTTAGTTTTGTTTTTCTTTATTTGTTATCTCCTCTTTATCTGTTTATGAGTGAATTATACTTTTCTTTACGTTGACTATTTGGAAAATAGTATATACTTAAGAGAGTAAGGGAGCTTAAAAATGAACCAAGTCTTATATGTTTTTTGAAACAGATATATGGCGCCAAACAAATGCTGTGAATCATCATCATCATCAAAGAAACTCTAAGCATGGCCGGTAAATTCAATATATTATTCATCAAATATAGAATAAAAGGCCCGTATTCTGAAGTCAGGCTTACTTAAACCCGGGTTTAAATCTAAACCTGGGTTTCATTAAGCCAGACTTTAAATCTAGGTTGAATTTCAGTTTCTGAAAGCCACGGTTTAATTAAAACTAGTCTAGTCAGAATTTAAACCCAGGTTTAAATTTAAGCCAAGGTTTAACTACCATGGAGATGTAGTCTGCTTCTACTGCATATGCTCAGTACAGCTCACCTTCCAGGGGTAGCTAACTAGGCTAGTGATAACAGCCCCCTTCTTTCTGCTTTTCCCATCTCCCTCCTCCTTGCGAGATAGATAAATAGTTTCAGCGTATTCAAAACATAGCAAGTTGAAATGCACACCGAACTGCATGTACAGTTAGCCAAATAACATACAGGTAGTTATACAACAACTGAAGACAATCATATCATTTACCTTACAGGGTATTAGAAGAACCGCCCTTTTGATTATGAGTTTCTTGATTAAAGGTCCCAACCAAAGATGATTTAATTTGTACAAATCTTAATTCGTGCTTTCATCATATGCGCTCCGTATAATACCGTGTTTAACATAAACGATCAAAGTACATTGAAAAGTAATATTTCCTTATTATCTTCATAAACATTATTTTAAAAAGACATATTGGAAGACGTTGTGTTCTAACGGAATTACATGTCAAGGTCTAATTATAATCTAATACTTTGGTCCTATTTACCCCAGGGAAGTATGGTAATTATTAAAACTACCCTACTCTTCCTTCTGCCCCTGTCCCTGTCATTAATACCAACCAAACATTGACAGGTACCCATTTACCACACCTGTGTCTAGAGGGACAAATACGGGCAAAACACCTTGTTCAAGGGTGTAAGCGCCAAACCACGACCTTTCATAATGGTTCTCCCATAACTGCAAGAAAAAGTGCGTCAAATTGCAAAACGTACGTGACGCGAATGGCAAGGTCTGCGCTTGAACAAGAGTCAGAAGTTGAATAACGAATCATGGATTTTGTATACGTATAACATACTTTATTTTCAGGGCCGATGGCGGCACATCATGTTACGGTATGAAACATATTTGATCCACACAGGGGATGATATTCCACACGAAGTCCCTGGAGGTGTTTCATAAAAAGCGATGATTTGCAAGGCGATATTTGTAATGTACTTACATCTACAGGATAATAACCCATATTACCGTCTCAAAATTGATTTCTAGCGCTCCGTAGTGAGTAGACGGCCTTGATACTAGAGCTTTCGTAACGATCTTTGATATTTTTCTCATCGTTTTTTTTCTTCCTTACCATACGTTCCATATGTAAGGTTCTTTATTTACAATCAATAATTTTGTATAATGATTAATAGATAGCTCTCCCTTGAGAAGAATTTTATGAACTAAAATGCAGGGTTATTGTTTCGTGGAGCAGCCGTCATTTGTCTCTCCCCGCAGTTATGATAAACATACATGCTTCTGAACGACGGCCCCCTTGGAAGAAAAAAAAGAGAGAGAGTGAGAGAGAGAGTGAGAGAGAGAGAGAGAAAGAGAGAGAGAGTGAGAGAGAGAGAGAGAGAGAGGGGGGGAGGGAGGGAGAGAGGGAGAGAGTCCCACTGAACAGTGGTGTATCCAGCAATGAATGGAAAAACGGAGTTTGCCCCCATCCCGTTCATGTTTGAGAGCCAAAGTAACAAACTAAATGCAGGTTTTATGACACAGTCATGTTCAGAAGGTGGCATGTACCATGATTGCTGGGCGGTCAGTTTATTACACAAAACTGATTCAACCTAAGTTCAACCCTTGACACCACTGTGTTAGACTTAACCCTAAACTTTACCTTTAAAGCCCCACTGCACTACTTATAGCCACTTGCGCCCTCTATATAGCAAACAATCCCTAATCAGTGCCTGTTGGTCCCCCATAATCCTCTTTTTCTTATGTTAATTGAGAGCTGATTTGATGAGATTACCACCTGTCAGTGACCTTGCAGGGAGGTCTAATCCACCTGGTCATACTAGCGCAGATGGGCTTTAACAAGTGTTTAAAATACATACATATCAACTTCACCACTGTCTTACCCAGAGTATATTTTATGGCTTTTCGAGAAAATATTCGTTTCCCTCTTGTCAAAAGACAAGATCCAACACAAGTACGTGGGAGAAGTGTTGGGGGATTTGAGCGTCACAAGATCATAATTCATCATTGGCATATTGACATTAATCTCAAATGTCATCATCGATTTCATTTTATGATTTCGATTTCAGTTTCTTTCAAATTATATTTTATTCATAAAACAGAAGATAGATGATGAATTCATATTGACGTTTTGACGTATTCATCAGTAAATTTCATATACTGATACTAAAAAAACACCGTGTGTTTGAATTCGAAATTTCATGGAGAATGTATGTTTATAAAAATGTTTGATTTTCTGTCCCTTGACTTCACAAAAATGAAATGTAAAAGTAACAAATTCTCGCAGGTACAGGTGTTAGAACATAACAGTTTAAAAAAAGTAAATAAAACAGAGAAGAGAGGGATAAAAGAGAGGAAGAGATAATAATGAAAACAAAAATGTTATTGTACAAAGACAGGCAGAGAGAGACAAAGATAGGGACATATGGAAATGTAGATGAGAAGGTTAAGAGGTAAATAGAAAATGATGGAAAGGAGAGAGCTGTGGGGAGAGAGGAGGAATATAGATACATGTAAGCTGAAAGAGAAAGAGAGACAGGAAGACAGAGAGAGAGAGAGAAAGAGAGAGAGAGAGAGAATAGAGAGCGAGATGGAGAGAGAAAGAAAGAGAGAGAGAAAGAAAGAGAGAGTGATAGATAGAGATGAAGAGAGAGAGAGAAAGAGAGAGAGAGAGAGAGAATAGAGAGCGAGATGGAGAGAGACGAGAAGAGAGAGAGAGAGAAAGAAAGAGAGAGTGATAGATAGAGAGAGTGATAGATAGAGATGAAGAGAGAGAGAGAGGGATTGTTTTGCTACGTTTCCAATTCCATCTGTTGTAAATAACTGACACAACTTTTAATTCTAACATTTATTACTCTGATGGCTACAATTTGACCCTGTGAACGGATGTCCATTCTTATATCAATAAAAGTATTATAATGAAAAACAACTATGGGATGACTTGATATTTTGAAAAACTGTAGACTTTTATGTGAAATGGTTGTATTATTCATTAAATCCGACTTCGTGCTGCTGTAAATATTCTCTTTAAGAGAGAGAGAGAAAAGAAAGAGAGCAACACATCCCGAAAAAATAAGTAATATTGACCTTTACATTTCCAAGATTAGATAAAAAATAATGGAGATGGATTCCAAATAAATTGAAATTCACTTTTATCTCTTTTTGAAAACTAAGATGGAAAATTGAGAAACGTTGATGCAGATGAGGTCAGAAATTGCAACAATCATTCGTATTACAGTGAGAGTGTTTCCGATGAAGTCATAATTACTTTTTTGATTTCCTACATTAGAGGAATTTATTCAATACAAAACCCTTTTATCTAAAGTTCACTTTTTGCACAACGTACATTGTAGGATATAATGGAAAATAATATGGAGTTGTGCTCTACTCTTAAAGAAACGTTAGATGAGAATGTACAGTAAAAGTAAAAGTAATACAATGTATAGGATGCCTTATTCATCTCTATTTATCATTCCCACTCACATGTACATGTATATTGTATCATGAGTATATTACCATTGAAATTTGTTGCTGTAGTCTCAGAAGTCGTCATGTCATGCTGGCAGCTCCATCTCGTATTCTCATTTAGTTTAGTGTCTTGGCGAGTGTTCTGGCTAAGTTGTTGGGTTCAATCAGGGGCGTCGCCAAAGGGGGGGGGGGGGTGGGGGTGCGACACCCCTCCACCTGTCAGGATATTGTCGGTAAAATTGCGCTGCCGTCGGGAAAAAGAGAAAAGGGGGAGGGAAAAAAAGAGAAGGAAAAAAAGAGAGGGAAAAAAAGAGAGGAAAAAAAGAGAGGGAAAGGGAAAGAAAAGAAAAGGAAAAGAAAAGAAAGAAAGGAAAAGAAAGGAAAGAAAGGAAAAGAAAGGAAAGAAAAGAGAAGAAAGAAAGAGAAAAAAGAGGGAGGAGAGGAAAGAAAGGAAAAGAAAGAAAAGGAAAAAAGAAGAAAAAATAGTAAAAGGGAAACAAAATAAACGGGGGATGAAAGAGAGGAGAGAGAGGGGAGGTAAGAGTCTGAGAGAGGAGGAGTGGGAGTAAAAGAGAGAAGGGGTTGTTGGGTGGGGTCTTCTCGTCGAGGGAGCAAGAAAGACACGGGTAAATATGTTGCTGTGTCGGGTCAGCTGTGTCGGTATTCTTGCTCGATCCTCGTGTACTATATCAATGCAGAAGTTTGAAGTCGGTGAGTTGTATATTGTCGGTCGGCCGACAAGTTTTTTTTCCCTACGAACTGTGACTTCTTATCCGCTGTGACGACGTCGAGAGTGACTACAACTACAAAACTTGTATTTTCTCGAAGTTTCACTTTCCTATAATATCAGCTAAAGAAATCAGAGGTTTAACATTTTCGGGGAAACTAAATTCAAACAAGGTTTAAGAGTCAACAACGGTACGACGAATCGTCTTCCTTTCTTTATATTGTGATGAAACGCCAAAAATTCAGCGCTTCGCGCGGAAGGGGAAACTTCGTTTAGACGAGTCAAGAACGGTACAACGAATCGTCTTCTTTCTCTAATAATTTAAGGAAACGTCAAAGCTTTCGTGCTTCGCGCGAGAGGGGGAAACTGAATTCAGACAAAATTAATAGCGCTTATTTAGAGTCAAAAACAGTACGAGGAATCTTCTTCCTGTCTCTATATTGTGATGAAACTCCAAAAAATACGCGCTTTGCGCGGAAGGGGAAAACTTTATTTAGACGAGTCGAGAACGGTACGACGAATCGTCTTCTTTCTCTAATAATTTAAGGAAACGTCAAAGCTTCCGCGGTTCGCGCGAGAGGGGAAAACTGAATTCAGACAAAATTAATAGGGTTTTAATATTAAGAGTCGAAAACGGTACAACGAATCGTATTCTTTCTCTAATAATTTGAGGAAACGTCAAAGCTTTCGCGCTTTGCGCGGGAGGGGGAAACTGAATTCAGATGAATAGGGCTGAATAAGATACGAAGACGGTACGAGGAATCGTCTTCCTTTCTCTATATTGTGATGATACGCCAAAAAATTCGCGCTTCACGCGGAAGGGGAAAACTTCATTTAGACGAGTCGAGAACGGTACGACGAATCGTCTTCTTTCTTTAATAATTTAAGGAAACATCAAAGCTTCCGCGCTTCGCGCGAGAGGGGGAAACTGAATTCAGACAAAATTAATTGGGCTTATTTAGAGTCGAAAACGGTACAACGAATCGTGTTCTTTCTCTAATAATTTGAGTAAACGTCAAAGCTTTCGCGCTTGACGCGAGAGGGGGGAACTGAATTCAGACAAAATTAATAGGGCTTATTTAGAGTCGAAAACGGTACAACGAATCGTGTTCTTTCTCTAATGATATGAGGAAACGTCAAAGCTTTCGCGCTTCGCGCGAGAGGGGTAAACTGAATTCAGATGAATAAGGCTTATTAAGAGCCGAAAACGGTACGACGAATCGTCTTCTTTCTCTAATAATTGAATGAAACGTCAAAACTTCCGCGCTTCGCGCGGGAGGGGGAAGCTTCATTCAGATAAGGATTAAGAGTCTAGAACAGTACACCGAATCGTCTGCTTTTTCTTATAATTTGATGAAACGTCAAAGATTACGCGCTTCGCGCGGGAGGGGGAGAAACTGAATTCAGACAAGGATTAAGAGTCGAGAATAGTACACCGAATCGTCTGCTTTTTCTCATAATTTAATGAAACGTCAAAGCTTCCGCGCTTTGCGCGGGAGGGGGAGGGAACTGTATTCAGAAAAGGATAAACAGTCGAGAACGGTACAATTAATCGTCCTCTTTCCTAATAATTAAAGGAAACGTCTAAGCTTCCGCGCTTCGCGCGGGAGGCCCATCACCCACAGCCCCCTAATGAGCACGCTGTTAAGTGATTTTCTTGCTCACTACCGCCCCTTCCTAAAATAAGATCCTAGCTCCGCGCTTGCATTAAAATATATAGCTATGATGCTGACTAAATTGAAGAAATAAATCGTATATTTATGTCGTCGAGGAAAATGACCATTTTGCGCATGCAAGTACTATAGATAGTCCATAGGAAAAACAATTTAGCCTTCGGCCCTAGGTTTATAGGGTTGAATTTGGAGATTGGACATTTAATTTTGTCGGTAATTGGTGGCTAGTTTTGTCGGTAATCGTTGGCCTCTACACCCCCCCCCCCCCCCCCCCCCCCACTGAAAAAGGTCTAGCGACGCGCCTGGGTTCAATGTAAGGTATGGCGAGCAGAACCGTCTTCTGCCCATACCCTCGTCCAGCATCACGGTACACTTCCTGTAATCAAATAATCAAAAATGCTGGTACACGTATAGTAGTCGGTCCAGGGTTATACTAGTAACGAAGTTGGTAAATGTACTACAAGAAATTGCACAACATCATTACTACATAGCTCAGTATAACAAAAAAAAGAAAATAAGGGAAAACGAAACAGCAGAAGCAAAATAACCATGATAACAGGAACAACTTCTTATTTCTACATGAACTTAACTGCCGATGTTTTACATCTATCTGCACGTTTCTCCATTACAACCGTTATACCTCTTTCTAATTTACAAGCACATTATCATCGTCTCTGTAGTACCAGTATGCATCATAATCAAAGCGACATTTATGATATCATCAAATGTCTGGCTGTAGTTCATTACTGACATTCATTGAATCTCATCTTGTAAATCAACGACATACTTCCCTTGTCTTGTATGTTTGAGCCTTGAAGCAGGGTGGTATTAAACTTGAAGGGTGGAGAGACATTTTCCTCGACTACAATAATCCCACCGAGTGGGTATAATTGCCACGGGCTCTATTCATCAAAGGAATAGGGTCAGGCACGTAGCCAGAGTTTGATGTTTGGGGGGGGGGGGGGGGGCACATACATGTAATCGATCGAGGTAAAAAAAAAAGTGGGTCTAAAAAGCCCCCCCTACCCCTGAAAATTAATCTTATAAGGCCTGGGGGGGGGGGTGTTTCACAAAGACTAAGATTGACTTTGAGTTCGACTTAACTATGACAGGCTGTTCATGCTATAGTTGCCCTAACCGTTGGTCTCTCAATTATGATCTTTAGATACTATCAAAAACGTAAATTCTGTACATTAATTTTGTGACCACGATGTGTACGTCCCTTGAGAGACGAATGCCAGGAATGGTTAGAGGAACTAGTGGCATGAACGTCCTGTCATAGTCTTATAGTCGATCTTAATCTTTCTGAAACACTCAACTTGAAGGAGAAGGTCACTCCAACAAGAAAACAAGATGGCGTCCTTCATCTATCCAGTGGTTTCATAATAATCTGCGTAATACTTTTGGCGCGCTTCACAGACCATGTAGTACCTAATCGTCTGATAAAGACCTACTCACGTAAGAAGTGTACGTCCTTCATTGCAATGATCAAATCACCTTCACCGATGGAAACGAGGCTTCTTATTATTTATCCTTGAACACAATGCTATCAATTTGTAATCACCGTATAGACAAGTCATAGAAAAGTTAGAAACATAGTACGTAAAAGGGGCTAATTTTTCGGGTATTTTTACGCTTAAAGAAATATTCAAATATATATTTGAAAGAAAAAGGAATGTTTCTTGAAAAAGCAAGTTCTAAGAAAATAGTCATATTTCCAAGCTGTACGTAAACACAACAACGAATACATATTTATATCTGCGTTATAGGTTACTTATTTTTTAATTGTGTACTCTGTACACCAGGTATTCAGGTTTATAACAAATCTTGTACCTGTTTTTGCAAAGAAGGGTCATATTTTGTCGGAAATCTTCCTGAAAGTATTTCAAATACAGGGGCATTTTCGACTTCACTAATGGTCGTGTGTTTTTACGCCTATAAATCTAAATTTATACTATCGTACTTTGGAAAAAATAAATAAAAATCTGTTTCTACTCCTCGTATGTCTTCACTGACAGTCCAGGAAACGGTGTGAGGGGATTAAGAGAATGACTGATGGGGTACGGAAGTATAGCCGAATATACTTGAGGTTTGTTTTTCTTCATTCTCAGTTGATGTTGCTTGCATCCGGCTAGGGTGGTACTCGGGAAGGGACTCGGGACCTGCCTCAAATCAAATGCCAAATTTAAAATGTTAAAGATGTAAGAAAATGTAAGAAGGCGACAAAGACAAAGAGCTTCCCTGCTTTAGCATGGCTGCCATTACGGCGCTCTAGCATTTCAAGGAATAAAATCCTGCCAGGAACCCATTTACATCACCTGGGTTGAGTGTGGCAAATGTAGATCAATGTCTTTGCAAAGAACATTAGTGAGGATATGATGGGATACGTGGATAGAATCTTCTGTTCAAAAAGCCAAACCATTTCGAGGTACAGGTAAGATCGATCGAAAGGTTATAAGCTGTCAAGAGCAGTACGTCTCCTAGCTACCTTGTTCTTCTTCCAAAGTGGAAAGGAGTGGGTGTTAACAAAAACATATATTTGTTTACCATTGCAAAAATATTCCCAGCTCGAACCGCCAAAGGTTAACTATTCTTGTTACCTTAACGGCCATATTTTTTTAATGTGTTTTGTCTTGATACAGTACATCGGCTGTTCCTCGCCCAAAGCAAGATATAAAAACTGAACAGACTTTACCATTACTTCCCTATTGTTATGAAGCAATTCTTTATAATGTCTAAGACGTGAAGCTTGGCAAAAATACCTTCCAGAGCCATAAGGGCGTTAACTACCTGTTAAAGTATATGGGTTAACGCCCTTCTGGCTCCAAACAGACCTAATGTCGATCGTGTTCCAGTTATGGGATTTAATCAAGTCTAATGGCCTTATAACGACGGCATTTACCCAAATTACCATCATTTACCCGGGCCTTATCAAAGCTATTTTCATGAAAAAATAATTAACCCTGGCTTCTTTCATCGTCTAAGCACAGGTGTATCCATTATTCACTTTGTAATTAAAGGACAGAGAAGAGAAGCCAAAGGGTTGGAGGACAAAGACCTGCCAGCCAAGCAGTCAGGTAAAATAGAACTTGCATCATGCCTTGTGGATTGGAGGAGTAAAGGGCATTCTAGGGCGACCTGAAGAGAGAGATCAAAAGATTTTCCGCCTTTCTACTCGCATGATGGAGCCACACGTTCAGCCCTACCCTCCCTGGAGCAAAGAAACCAAGTCAGGGGTGGAAGAAATGAAAAGTCAATCTCCGTGGTCTGACTGGAAATTTCTCCCGAGACGGGAGGGTTTAAATCTCATGAATGTGTATTATCACACACCCTACGAATGCAGCCTCGGTATGATGTAGACAAGGTAACTAGAAATGGGAGGGAGAAATAGATGGAGCGAGAAAGAGAGAGAGAGAGAGAGAGAGACAGAGACAGAGACAGAGAGAGACAGATATATATATAGAGAGAGAGAGAGAGAGAGAGAGAGAGAGAGAGGGGGAAAGAGGTGGATGAAAGAAATAGACGGTTAGGTGTGTGTGTGTGTGTTGTTTTGTGTGTGTGTGTGTGTGTTAGAGAGATAAATGAGAGTACAAACACTGACAAATAAGATAGAAAACTAGTACAACTTAGCAGTCCAATAGGCCAAGCGTCTACATAATTATCTACAAAACCAAACAGAATACCGCAACAGATTAATAATTTTAAGAAAAGACGATGCGAAGAGGAATCAAGACAAAAAGCATAGATAAGATGAAAGAGAGAGATAGATAGAGAGATAGAGAGAGAGAGAGAGAGAGAGAGAGAGAGAGAGAGTTATACATGCCCTGACAATGCCTCTCACGCAAAGCAATGGTAATGAAAAATATCACGTTTATTTATGAAAGAGAGAGAGAGAGAGAGAGAGAGAGAGAGAAGGAGAACATATTAAGAAAGTGACGGGAAAGAATCAGGAAGGTAAGATTCTTAATCTAACTCTTGAAAATTGATATTTTGCTGATGATACTGGTATTATAGATTCAAATATGGCCATAGAACATTGTTCAGTATGGCTTATAGAAAAATAGCGACTATCATCAGGAGATGATTATATCCCAATAATACTAACATTAATCATGCATGACGGGGTTTCAAATTAATTGGGGCGATTATGAACATCGTGATGAAGTTAATGAGTATTCACGTTAATGACTCTTTTACATTGGCGCCATATCTCTGAATATAGCATGACTATTTTGAGAGAAACTAAAATAAAATTACACACCATGTCATTGATTAGATCACTAATCGATATGGAACAATGATAAAGTGATTCTCGAATATATTTTGTTTTTCTCTCTTTTTTTAATGCCTAGACAAGGGATTGAATGGTTAATGACTTAATTGTAACTGTTCAAAATGGTGAATATTCTTTGGTTATAAAGTTTGTTCATGTTTATGGTCTGGTGAATATGTTAACCCTCTGTGCTGGCCTACTTTAACAAGCAAGGTTGAAGAAGTTGCTCATGTTTAACAGTTTTGGTTCATTAATTATAAACAATCCATTGAAACCATGATCATTTCTGTTTTCAATTACAATATATTTTCCCCCTGCATAAATGCTCGAAATCCATCGTGCTTTATACTTTCCTGTCTTGTTTAATGTAAACATTTCACATGTTATATTGTATAACATAATTCTTTAATCTTTATTCCTTACGTCCTAAAATCAGAGAGCAAAATCAGTAATGCATGTTTTTTAATTTAATAGTGTTTTCAGAACGTACTTGTCACTAATCGTTATCATAACAAAGCACTAGTGAGACCTCACTATCATGATATGGGTTTCCACATCTAATAAAGTCTTCTGAATGGGGTCAGCAGCTGTTTCATAACCAAATATTACGGATAAATCTTCGTCTTTTATAATCTGCAGTAAATGACACTGCTTAATGATATGTTTGTTGAATAACGTAACAGAAGCTAGCATATTCGTATCTATCATTTTAGAAATCACAGCATATACCTGAGGCACGAATCCTACACATGTAGTAAGGTAGCTCTCGAAACACGGTGTTCTTTTCAAGATATCATTTATTTTACCTCAAATGGGTCAGCAGTTGGCTTCGTAAGGCAAGAAAATCTCCTCGGAAAGTGACACCCAATCCTAAACCTTTGCTTTCATCATGCGTGTTCGACTATTATAAGAATCCAGAACGATAAACAAGGAGACGGGCCCAGGATTGTTAAAGAAGGGATGGGGGGGGGGGGGGGGGAGGGATGGGATGAACATTCCCAACATATTCCCAGGAACATTATTTGAAGAGGGAAGGGGGTGATAAATAAATTATTCCAATAGAATCTACAATCTATAAATTTGAGTTATTTGTAGTTTGGGGGGACTGTATTATCAGGGGGAGGGGGGGGGGGGCGATCATCTAGGCGCCCTCTGGATCAGCCTAGTATGTAACTTATATCCAACCTAATATTCTGGCATAACTCATCACCACCTCGGTCGAGGTAGTCGGGAATCATCTTTCGCTGCGACTTGAGGCGGGGGTAATCAATGATGAAAATCATCTGATGAAAATTCCACGGAAAGAGACAGCGAATTCACGCATGTAGGAACGGGAGTGGACATAGATGATGGTAGACAAAAGCACCAACCACCACGTAATCAAATCAGATATTACAGTTTGGCTAATGATATTATTATTAAAGATGACCGCCTGACCAGAGCGTAGCGTGGACATGTCTAAATAGTAAGCAATATGAAACTTGATTTATGTTTATTACTTAAAAGCACTGTCATGTCTAAGTCTACGTTTTATAATCATTTTATCGGACTTTCCTTTTTTTATTATAAATGTAAATTACCCTGAATATATGTTTGTTGATTTGTTACAAAGGAGAATCAATAAAATCCCTATGAAGGAAAATATGAAGAAAAAAATGAATTATGTCGGACTTCGGTTGACTTGGCCTCTTTTACAAATTAAAAACACACTTTTATAAACATATATTCTATAGTTTCGTAGTGATCAATTTCGTGTAATTATTTTGATAACACTGAACTGCTTTCTAAATGCATTTTTATGTTTCTGTATATTTGAGTACATATTGAAAGACGCAGAACAAACATCGAGACAAAAGGTAAAAGTTTTTTTGCAATTCTTTTTTTCTTCTTCATTTCTGAGATACTTAATGCATTAGGAACATGAACCTAGTTTACCCACCCCGATCAACATGTACCAAGACTGATTAGTACATTTCCATCATATCTCAAGTATCCCTAAATATTTTGGAGAGATAGTATGTCATGTTCGAAAAAAATATCAAGTAATGCCTCAAATAAGTTACGTAGCTTACACATGTAGATGAACACGACCTGGTTCTCAAGCGAAAGTTCACTCAAACCAACCCATTACAAGGACTTTAATTTCGTCCGGTTTTAATGGTTTGTTAAAATAACAACAAAAAACAGTTACACAATATTCACGATGACGAAACTTTTCTATTATTCAGGAAATTATGCAATATGTTTTTCTTTCAAAGATAAAAATAAATTATATCAAGGAAGGGATAATCCTTTTATGCTTAAGATAGTAATAGTCTTACAATCGGAGATTGATGAAAATACAGTTTCCATTACCATGATTATAAAATGGAACAGGTCGTAAAGTGAATGGGAGAGGAAGAATATGAAAAGCAAGATTAAGATGAATTCATGATACACATGGTCAATCAAAAGCCAAAACAAACATATAGTGATGATAAAATAAATGACGACTTTAAGATTTAGTGTAGGGTAGTATGACGTACGTTTTTATTATGTAAAGTAAAACAACATTGACAAGTACCCAATATAAGTTTATCAGAGGAATGAAGGATAAACGATGCTGACCAAAAAGGAGGAGGAGGAATATATAAAGTCCTTGGAGTAGTCGCGCCATTTTATTTCTCCCTAACCAAGTGACGTATTACTTATCCAATTGCTCTTCACCTCGCTGACTGACATCACTAGGCTAGGACAAAAAAATTGTCCGTTATTTGCAGTGGGCAAATCGAAAAGGGGCGGGGACTTCCAGGGACTATTTAGTAGTGCAGTTCAAGACTTTAAAAAATGGTACTGATTTATGGATTTATTGTAAAAAATAACCGAAATTGAAATTGAAATTGAAATTGAAATTGAAATCAATCCATTTTGTTATCAATTCGGAAACTTGTTTTTCACTGGTAAACCAATCAATGAGTGATATATAGTTACAGAGTTGCATAGCATCTTCAGTTGGGTAGGTTAATCGGATCAAGGTATTGGATACATGCATGTATGATTTGAAAGGGATGACAATTAAACGATAAATGTTTAAAGGCTTGATTGTAACCAGCATTATTGTACTTAAATCGAACATATTTAATAGTCTTTTACGTCTATTATGATGCAGTTAACGACCTGAAAAAATTGGAAAAGGTTATGATAAGAAGAAATTTATCCCGTTTTTATAAGACTAAAAAATGTAAAGCGTACAACCGTAATCTTTTTTTTTATTTCTATCTATTTATTTTTGGAGATAGCTTATCTCTGCATATGTAACATGGACCTTAAAATAATGTCAGCGTTTATAAAAAATAAAAAATAAAAAGAAAGAAAAAAAGAAGCCTGATTTAAAATTGACATTTAACCGGATCGCCGAATTGGTTTTTTATTGCTTTCTTATTGGGGCCGTCCCTTTCAGTAGAGTTCTGAAAGAATTACTAGATTAAATTAAATTTGTCGAAATAGGCCTAACAGCGGGGAGTTGTCACTACGCCCTGAATTAACCTACTTTGTATATGACGTGGGTTCCAATGAGCGAACGTATATACATGATACAGTGCTTCCTGCAGCAGACCCAGTTTTAAATTAATACCTGATTTGTACCTGCTGCGGCCCCTAATATTGAGTTCAGATTCGATTCTGGTTCATTTGGAACAGGTCCAAAATAAAGGCCCTTCAATGTGACCTTACACTAGGGAGTTTACAGATAGCACATGGTACAAATGACCCCAAATATTCACAGATCTTTTACGAATGGAGAAATTCCACTTTGAGCATATTAGAATAATAACTGCCAAAGTCCTAGATGTGCATCATGAATACCTTTTGTTTGCCCTCTTAAAAAGAATACTTCCACCTGCGTATCATAGAATGTACCGTTGGTGCATAAATGAATAATGTTACATAACTTTCATGAGCGCATTTCCACTATTCATCTCTGTGGGTTTTACCTTTTTGGTACAAATGACCTTTATCTGCCCATGCGCAGATTTTATCTGTAAACTCCCTTATTGGTCAGAGGGAATACTTACTTCGATAGGGTGTGATGTGTACTTGAACGTTAAAAACGTCAGGCACTTTACATTGAACATTCTTCTTCTTCTTCTTCTTCTTCTTTCTGATTAAGTCTGCCTGCTTCAAATTGACTGAAAATTCTTGCAAACTATAAATAGTGTACTCCCGTCCGATGAGGGACTTGAACCCGCGACCCTCTGATTAAAAGTCAGATGCTCTACCGACTGAGCTAACCGGGCTTCGGCAACATTGCATAATGGCATCCAAGACCCGTACATTTCATCACCACACGGATACAGAAAACCAAGGAAAAATAATAATAAGTTTTAAATAAAGTAAAGCAAGTAGGCCTACTCAAGATTGCTGCAACCCCATTTCACTTTAAATCTAAGATCAGCTATTTCGCTAGTAGTTATGTGCCTCTTTTCAGAGAGAGGGAGAGAGAGAGAGAGAGAGAGAGAGAGAGAGAGAGAGAGAGAGAGAGAAAGATATTAAAGACCGTCACCACTACTGAGTCAGAAGGGATTAGACCACACAGAGAGCCATCGAGGTCACTGTGACAGGTGGCTATCTCATTAACTCAGCTCTCATTTAACATAAGAAAAAGAGGATCATGGGGGACCAACAGGCACCGATTGGGGAAGTTTTCTATATAGAGGGAGCAAGTAGCTACAAGTATGGCAGTGTGCCTTTAAAATGAAAGTTTATAAAAAAAAAATTAAAAAAGATCATAGAATACGTGATGGATGTGGTCGACATAAGAAAGAGATGAGTTTGTCACTATTGAGAATCAAACTCATCCCACTTGGCATGCTCGGTTGGTTAGCTCTCAGGCTAAATCTTAGATTAAAGCCGATGGGTGTAGATCGGTCAAGGGTGAACAACCTCGGCACAATCCTTCCCGAGATTTATATTCATACATAAACGTGATATTTATCATTACCATTGCTTTACGTGAGAGGCCTTGTCAGGGCACGGATAAATAAAACATTCATATCGAAGAAGGTCCCATGAAAAACAACAACAAATAAACTGTATCATTATTTCATATTCTGTTAATAACAAGAGGTGCTTCCGGTCTTTTAGATGATACGAATAATTTGTCCTTACGGGCCAGCTGCTCATAGCCTAGCTCTATTTATCAATTTTGGTCGTCCTTAGTCGGCTATCAGTCATATATTATGTAGGGCCTTTAATTGCTATTCCTGAGAGTAGCGCCGGAGGACTTAATTTTCTTTCCATATCAATCTTCCAAAAAAAAAAGTGGTATTGAAAGAAAAAATCATGAATAAGGCTAAGGATAAAGATGCTCCTTTAGTTATCCATCACGTCTTTCTTTCTTTTTAATGTTTGTTTTTGACATTTTGATATACATATACAGAAGACATTGAACGTACGTGATCTCTTTTTTATTTTGCTTTACATATCTGGAGAAACACAGTCGCAACTATTTTCGACAAATCACCTCAAGTGGTATTGAAACAACAATCATTGGATAAGGCTAAGGATAAAAATGTTGTCTACTTATCCATCACGTCTTTCTTTCTTTGTAATGTTTGTTTTTGACATTTTGATATACAAAGCAATAAACAGGAGACATTGAACGTAGGTAGATTATTTTTTTTTTATTTTTTTATTTTTTTACATATCTGGAGAAACACAATCGCAACTATTTTCGACAAATCAACTCAAGGTAGTTCCGACACCCTGTTGCGTTCCGTAGTAATCATGTGCAGGTTACGTAATACCTACTTGTCATGTTCACACATTTCAATTAGTGACGCACAAGGCTATTATAATTAACTGCAGTTGGTTCTCGAAAGAAGTGCCTATCGTATTTAGAACATTTATTATACAGTGCGTCCCAGAAAAAACGAAACCGAGAAGTATCGATGTTCTATCATAACTTAATCACAACTATAATTAATGAATGATACATATTTGGAAAGCTTAGAGTCTCTTCTTTTATGTGATGCTACTTAGATAATGCATATTTCACGCATGAGTGATTAAAAGCAATTTGAAGGAAGGAATCCAAAAAGACATTTGGCGGGCGGTATCTAAATTTCGGAGAAAAATTCACATTTCTAGAAAGTTGAGTTTCTGCCCTTTTATATGACACCTCAATCAGGAAAAATGAGCGAGGAATGACAAAGTTCTGTTTGTTTAAAGTAGTGCTTGCATTTCCATAATTTTATTAAACGAATTCGTTTTCACTTGCTGCCTGCCGTATCAATCAACGAAATTAACAAAAGACTTAACTCCGTTTCGTTGACAATCAGCCGTAGACTAAAGTCTTCATGCATGGCTGATTGTCAACGAAACGGAGTTAAGTCTTTTGTCAAATCTGCTTTTTGCTACGGCAGGTACCCAGTGAAAACGAATTCGTTTGTTAAAATTATGAAAATGTAAGGGCTACTTTAAACAAACAGAATTTTGGTATTCCTGGCTTATTTTTCTTGATTGAGGTATCATATGAAAGAGCGGAAAATGTACTTTCTAGAAATATGATTTTTTTTTGTTGAAATTCAGATACCGCCCGCCAAATTACTTTTTGGTTTCCTTCCTTCAAATTGCTTTGACTCACTCATGAGTGAAATATGCATCACATGAGTAGCATCAACTGAAAGAAAAGACTCTAAGCTTTCTAAATATGTATCATTCATTAATTATGGTTGTGATTAAGTTTTGATAAAACATCGATACTTCTCGGTTTCGTTTTTTCTGGGACGCACTGTATATCTTCATCATCATCATCTTTATCGTTGTCGCCGTCGTCGTCACCATCATCTTCATCATCAATTTATTCTCCCTCCGCTATTTCGGAGATCACTGATCAGCGATCATCATCACAAGCATCATATAATCAACATCATCATCATTATCATCATCACCATCATCAACATCATCATTATTATCACCATCACCATCATCATCATCATCATCACCACCATCATCACCATCATCATCATCATCATCACCACCACCACCATCTTCACCATCATCATGATCACCATTTTGTGTGAACAATTGTGATTTCTAGAAGGTGATTACTAGCCTCGGTTTGCATTTAGGTCATCTGAAATGGCGCCAATATGCTATTCGAGCGTTCATGCTCACTAGCTCTCGCCCGAATTACATCACCCGTTTAACATATACGAGTAGAAAGCTCAGAATTCTCAATATTTCATTATCATGAATCCCCAGATAGACATTATACTATCTTTTAATTAAGTTCCTTTCCGATAGACAGTGAAAACGGGTGATGGTGGGGGAGGGGGGGGGGGGGGATGGGTAGAGGGAGGGAAGAGGTGTCGTGGTCTAGTGGATAGGTCAAGGGATTGAGGGTCACAAGGTTGGCAGTTCAAATCTCCAATGTCCTTCGCAATACATTAATCTATATTTACTACTTTCCACTCAGGTGTTAAATGGGATGCCGAACATTAATGTCGTTGGAAAAGTGGAAAAGAAGACATGTGGAGGAATGATGAGGCTTTTTGATGGTAGCCATATTGGGACACAATCGATTACTTTTTTGCTTGTCAATAAAGGTTTTGACTTGTGCCCCCCCCCCCTACCTTTCAGATAATACTGGACCCGGAACTAATATTTCCTGCGTTCTGGATCAGAAGAATGTCTATGCATTCATATATATATATATATTTATAGCTGGAGATTAAATCAGATTTACAGCGTACAAATCCTTCAAACTATTGAATAGGCGGATTCAGACTTTTCTCATTAAATGTTGAGGGGGGGGGGGGGGGTGTTTTTCCCCAAAAGTCAAAAAAACAATATGGAGCAAAACATTATTAAATGAAAAACAAAACAAGACAAAACCAAATTATGGAGCATAAACGGAGGGGTCCGTACTCCTGAGATACCTTGATCGGACCCCGTCGTATAATCGGAAGTGTCTCTGCGACCCGCTGGGTCTGGAATGGTGACATCGTCCAAATTAAGTGTCGCCTGAGGAGATGACAATTACTTAGGCATTACTATCATATCCATCGACTGTATGTCACGTGATGTCTTAGACTTGCTCCAGAGAAGTATTATTGGTATCCGATATTATCTAAAAATATAATATATTTAAATACATGCCATATGACACCTTTTCAACATACTATACAAGATAATTACATGAAACAGTAATGTGTTCTTATATTAAATAAGAATGTGAACATATTAAAGCTCATTCTAAACATAATAGCACGGTTGACAAGATTGCCATAGTATTATTGATGAAGGCTTATAACTACTAGGTAGGAAGGTATGTTCCGTTTTTCACTGCCATTTGCTGTTGGAGTCATTATTGGCACTACGGATATCACTGTTCGCATGGGTATACTTATTTTTTCCCAAATCAAGTGAAGCTCCACACCTGTGCCCCTCGGCGTACTCGCATCATGCAACATTTGAGTCGATCCTTTCCCTCCCTCCCTCTCCCTCTCTCCCCCATCCCCTCTCTCTCTCTCTCTCTCTCTCTCTCTCTCTCTCTCCCTCCCTCTCTCCTCTTCTCCCCCCTCTCTCTCTCTCTCCCCCCGTCTCTCTCTCTTTCTCTTTTTCTTGATACAATAGGTGTTTTCAAGCACGTTCAACGAAGGAAATTATAAGAATATAGTATCAGCATTTCCCTCTGATATTTGGTATACGTTCTTTAATGTAAACCTGTAAACTTCACTCTTTAGCCTGTAACTTGTAATGAAATTCTCTTCGTTTGTATTGATATATAAAGAAGAGCTCTGTTTTAATGATGGATGAACGAATTGTTGGTTGAAAGGCAAATGCAATGTCGAAAAGCCTTGTAGGTTAATGGATTGAAATCAATCTGTATTGACTGAATATTACTTTTAGTCTAGATGCTCCTTAGCTTAAGTTTTTAGGAATGAATTATGTGTTTCGTGAAGCTTTGGCATTAAGTATCTTTCTTTTCTACTAAACAGGTACCTGAGGCATCTTTTTGTGAAAATAGGCCTTTTCTTTTTCGCCTTAGCTCTACTTTTACCTAAAGGCTCTCCGAAACCCCCGAGTGCACTTTCATGTTTAAACAAACCTTACTGTCTAGACTGACATTTTAAGAAGAAGGAGAATATATCAACGTGTTTCGTATGGGGAGGGTTTAATACATTTCGGGCAGCAGAAAGCAATATGCCCTCGGAGAAATCACGTGTCTATAATGATGTCACTTTATTACCCACATCGATGTTTCTAATTTCTTTCTAGAAGAGTGTACAGTGTTCAGTTATTAGCTGTATGTACCATGAGTTACAAAAGGAAATATTTACTTCATGGAAATGTGTATCATGGAATTCAGAGGAAAAAATTCCCCACTGCATTACACGATGTACCGTATATGATTACATCGTCGATTAAACATGTTGTTGAATCTTTTCCATTTAAGACTTTTATATACACGTAAAATAAGTGTTTTGGTGCTCCCCTTTTTCAATATAAGACTCAAAATGCATCGGAGAATGTGATAAGCATTTTCTTCCTTTTGTCTGTCAACGATTTTAAGCTACTCTATCCACCCAGGCTTGTTTAATTATTCTTGAAACTCCTTGAATGGCGGATCAAAATCCATAAAGTGTCGAAACAAGGATGGGCGTTGATCGCGATGTCTTTTCGTTTCGAGGTGATCGTAATATCGATCGATCCCCCGAGGTGTCCATGCGCACTTTGGGTTTACCCATAGTGCAATTTATTCGCGTCATAAATCAACGTTTGCACAATGGATTAAACGATGCATCAGGAACCATGGGCGATGCTCACGGTCATTTATTTTAGATCGTGAATCGTTAACTGAACAGGACAATGAACTAGCAGAGTATGGAAAAGAAAACGAGAGGAAGTAAAACAAAGAAGAAGAAAGGATGAGTTTAATATGGCTCTTCATGTTTAATATTTCCTTTGGTAATGATGAAATAACAGGTGCCTTTTTAAATGTTTGTACACCTCGTGTATAATTGTTTGTTTGTTTGTTTTTATTTCCGTATAAAATCATCACAACATACACATACATACATAAATGAGATATACGGCGGATAGCCCATTTCAGGCGTATTATCAAAATACGCCTGTTCTTCCATGGGGTCCGGATAAAAAAGCTGTTACATAAAAATCAGATATTTTATACAATCATGGGGAAATTAGATTTATATATTAAATTAAATGTAAACATTACATTAAACAAAACATAAACGATATAACTGAACATGTATAATATATTTTCGAGTCTAATAAATTCAATTTACATTTATAATTCAAATTCAGTGCATTTTATAAGGGATACAGAACCGCACGAATCCTGAACAAATAAAGTAAAAGGAAAGAGAGGTAAACAGGTAAGATATTGTGAAAAAAATTGTCAGATTGGATTTGAAATTTTGAATCGTACAAGCACTACGGGTATTAGCTGGTAATCTGTTGTACAATGAAGTTCCTCTGTAATAAAATGTTCTTTTACAATCATTGGTTTTCGGTCGGTCTATAGGGAGACTTAGATTACCTATAGAACGGGAAACGGAAATGACTACCGTTACGTAGATACTATGGATAAAGTTTAGCCTTCATATTTGATATTCAAATACATGATAATGGTGATTATGTTCCATTCAAAGCAATCGAATGTCATCCCTACTTCGAGTATTTTTAGCGATATTATCGCGAAACCGGTGATCCTCTCTTAAATCTAGGTAATTCAAATTTCACCGGAGGGGAGGCCGGGGGCTCCTTATTTCCCCTTCCCGATACATTTTCTTTCCCACTTGCACTCTCCATATATCCACCACTTCCCCCACCTCCCCTCCCCTCATCATTCTTTAACTCATACAAAGTCCATAGATTAAGACTATTTTATCTCAATAATGATACAGATTACCGATTAGCTGCACCTGTATGCTGTAAACGCTTCAGGGGAAATACATTTAAAGGGATCCGGTAACTTTGTCTCAGATTCTGAAACAAAATTCTGGATTTAGCTCATGATGCAATGATAATTATAAACCTTTAGGTCAGTCAGGAACCCTATGACTTTTACAAGCCGGTCGCCTGTCTGATTATCAAGATATTTATGATTGAAATTACAAATTTTGAAAACCGTTCGTCTGACGGTTTTCATAACACTACAGTCTATTGGGGAAAACGAGTATGGTAAAACCGGTCACTCAAAGATTTTTACTTTTTTGAGGCACTTCTTGATCATTTTGAAGCTCAATTTTTTTAGGGCTTCAATATTACACCATATCACAGACACTGATAATACGTAGGGCCGTGTATCTCAGATTTAACATTGTTAAACGATCCCTTTAAGATCCGATGGTGCCTCAAAGGATGAGCATCGGGGCTGTCTTCCGTTTAGTTGGTAAGACTCAGCAGGTGCTATTCTAACTACATGATTTAGTACATCGGTAAACAGGAGGATAACTACGGGGTCAGACTGCAGAAAAAAGGAATAAGAGAGACTATAGTACAAAAAAAAATGGTGTGGGAATGGGAGAGAGAGAGAGAGAGAGAGAGAAACGAGAGAGAGAGGTTGATAATTACGGATCGAGGTACATTACTGAGAGAGAAATAAATAGAGGGGGGGGGTAATGAGAAAGATTGAGACTGAGAGAGAGAGAGAGAGAGAGAGAGAGAGGGGGGGGGGGGGGGGTCGAGAAAGACGGTGGTGAAACCGGGGTCGAGAGAGTCAAATATGCTGTTAATTATAAAACAGTGTCCCTCCTGCATCACGAAGGTGTCGCTTCTAAGTGAACAAAGTCCCCTCCAGCGACTAAGTGCTCGCCCCTCAGCCAAAATCACTTTTTTTTTTCATCTGATGTGCCCTGAGTAAATACTAATCATTGGAATAGCAGATGCCGTTGTTTACGAAAAACCCCTTTGAAGTGAACAGATTTCATTCCCACGATAATACATAATAGAATTGGTGTGAATCCTGATATAAAAGTTTCCTTTATAATTATATCAGAGGTGTTCTAAGTGTATAAGGGGGCAAAAGCCTTTACTTTTGACCATGATGGCAATCCCCTTCAGATAAAAAGCTCTGTATCTGGCCTTCTTTTTACATATATTTCATATGACGATATTTGTTACAAAAAACAGATAACTGCTTTGTGACATTAAGGCAGTGTTCTACCAATTGTAGTGATAGGGCTTTTCCCGACAATGTTGCCTTTTCTCTAAAAATATTGCTTATTAGTTATAGCGTTATCTAAACTCGGTTAACAATGAGTATGGGTAATATGTGATGCGAGTTTGCTGATGCGGAGCATGTCTCTTTAAAGGTAATACAAAGTTTTGGGAAATTTTGAAAATTGGGTGGATAGTGATTCTTTACAAATTTGATATATTTGGATGCCCCTGTGGATGTATTATAAGCACTAGAAAATTTAGCCCCTAAAACACTTCCACTTTCGAGAAAAGTTGAATATATCAATTAACCGGTGCTCCCGGTAAATTTTGATAAATTTCAAATAGCGCCTACAGCCGTACAGTGGTAGCTGCGACCATGAAAATCTCAGAATATGTAGTTGTGATATATAATTTCCAAACGGGAATAGCTTAACGATCGATTTTAGTCAAAAAACATTGTTTCATAGCTTTATTAATATCTTGACCTTGAGAGGGAGCTATACAACATACAGAGTTAATTATTTACAATTTTATAACTTTGGAATCGATTTCAACCGCGACAACGGTCACTGAACAATGTTGGATCGCATATGCTTTCAATATGTTCATTTGAACCAAATTCATGACCCCATACCAAAACTTTGTAATACCTCATAGGACTTCATTTGTCCTCCGAAAACGGCTTTTTCCCTGACTGATCGCTCGTCTGGAAGATTAAGGGTAAACAGTAATATTCTCTGGTAAGCTGACTTAGTCTAACTAAAAATCAAATGATTGATCCATGACCATTGCGCCCTTTTGGTCCATCCTTTTTATCATGATGATAAGAGCAACAGGATTCACTTTTATTCACGGGTTGAACGAGCAGCTAAGTTGAATGTCAAGCCGACGAACTTTTCTCGAGACGGTAAACAACCCTCCAAACGACCATGGAATTAAGGACCTCAGATGATTCCGTCTTGATAGCGTTGGTATTACCCCATTAACACGCTCATAATCAGTGATTATTATACGTTCGGGTGCCAACAAATGTTACGTTATGAGCTTCTGATCTCGTACCCAGGCAGTATGGTATTGCAATTAGCAGATAAGAGTCTGTCGAGCCTCTTCTAGAAAAGGCCAATGCCATGTAGGAGCAGTATAATCAAGTTCAATTTCAAGTACAAGTTCAAGTTTTATTTATCTATCTTTCATGATCATCCTTGGACAAGCCGTTTCGCCGACATTTTCACCTCTCGACTCAGATGTATCAGGCAACGCTAGGGGTAATAATAATAACATGGTCCTCAGGTAGCGCAGCATTGATACAGATGAGGCTTCTCTGAGTTTTCTTATAATTATTTTATTTCCTGGGGTTGCATAGCAGTTTCCGTTGTTAACGTTGACATCGACGTGATTATTCAACACTAAAAATCATTATATTCGTATACATAATTAATTAATTTATAGTTTTGTATCATAAGTTCTAAAACCGATTTAAACAAAAACTGAATATGATGTGTTGTAGAGGCTTTGCTGGAATATATGCGAAGTAAAAAGATTAGAATGCAGTACTGAATAAATAGATTCGATACCTACCTAGCTTACTGTATATAGACTTGCCATGGAGTACATTATATATTCTTGATTTGACACACGCGCAATTCCATCACGCCTCAGGACAATGGTGATCGATTGAACCGTTCAACTCTAGCCGCCGTTTGTAAGACGGTAGCTGATATTATGACTCTGTCTCCATGTCAAACTTATATTATTCTTGGCTGACAAAAGTTAAAACACTCTTCGTCCATTCTTTGTCAAGAAACAGGGCAAGATCTAGGTTAGGGGTGTTGTATTACATAATACAACACCTTGTATTGACTATTGTGGTTCATAATCCAATCAAGCTGTCTTTACGACGTATTTAGACAATTCTATAATTTTTGTTCTATTGAATTTGAATTATGAAATTATTGAAATAACATCGTTAAAAGGTATACTGACATTTTGTTACAGATAAATAACAAACAAAAATCACAACATTTTTTCTTCACCTGTACAAAGTTTTTACATTTCTCCACATACAGATATACCACATCTTATATATTCAATAATGTTTAAAATAACTTTGAAAGCGTCTAGTTTTATTATGCCCTAAGTTTTCAAAATTCTCCTCTTACAAATAAAACATCTTGTATTTTCAATAAAATTAAAAATAACGTGTCTATCGTCATTATCCTTACAACTATTTCTTTATTGTTTAAATTTTCAAATTTGTCAAACAATATTTCCCTCATGGGACCTCATTTTTGTACAATTCATGGTGGTGTGGTATTCGTCTCCACTGCCCCCTCTATTAAAATCATTACATGTAAATTCACAGGAAAAGAACTTTAGAAATTATGATCTTTAATTAGATAATATTTTTTCCTTCAATAATAAACTATAAACAAATATAAATACTGTAGATTTGTGTGTATTGGTAGTTTCGCGAGCGTCTATGCCTTCCAATTTAAATGAGAAAACTATCTGAACTCATTCTAAATCGGCAAATATTTTTACGTAATTTAAAAAAAAGAAGATTTGCACGACGACAACGTGGACTGCTACGTGTGACGTCCAGTGCCTTAAAAGGACGTCAAATGTAGCAGTCCACGTATAAATCTAAAAGTCCCTATCGCTCTACCACTGAGTTATCAGTAGGGCGGTATTCATGTTCATGATGTCTAACCCACAATGAACTCCGTAGCTGCCTAGTTTTCTCGTCTCATTTCCGAACGATATCTCATCGCTTCCAATCCTGCACAAACTAATTTAATTGGACTAGAGCTGACACGTGTTCAAAAATGGTTTGATGGATGGAGTACAGGCTCAATTTACAAAATGCACAGTACCACTTGAGGGAGGGGAAGAAGTCATGAATGAAAGGTTGCGTTTATCTAGGAAATTTTTGGCTAGAATCAGGTTTCTCAAACGTCTTTCAGGCAAATTTAGAAGTAGATAAACGCAAAGCCTTTTTTAAAGGGCTTTAGATATGGGCATATCAAAAGACGCAAAAAGGTGCGTTTTGTATGTGACATACAGCCAGAATCACGTTTCTGAGAGGTCGATAAACGCAAAGCTGTTTTGAACGTCACATACAAATAGGACCACACAGGTGTTGTGTACAAGCATGTGTGTGAATTTGACCTCCGAGAAACTGTCTGCTTCCCGGGTCAAAACAGCTGGGCAGACACAAAGCCTTTATTTTGAATCGTGAAGAGTAGATAAACGCGACATCCCGCAAATCACGATCGTATAGTGGGGTATGATAGTGGGGTTCGATAGTGGGGTACGATATGTACATATCTAGTGGCAAGCCTAGATAAACGCGCTCAAAGATATGCATTGGTGTGATGAATTGGATTTACCAAAGGGTTTTATTTAATGATGCCGACTGTTTATCCACAACTTGAAAAAAGGGATTTCCCCAGACGGATTACTGAATTGATGATATATTTATTAACTAATTGATGCTTGGATTGTCGAAATCACTTCCAAGTTTGCTTTTGGTCCGTTTTGAAAATTTCGATTCGAGTTTAGGAAGAACGAGAGATGTGATGATTGGTAGATGCATAGGTAGTCAGAGAGAGAGAGAGAGAGAGAGAGAAAGAGAAAGAGAGAAGGACAAACTAATAACATTTACATGATATATTAGGTAGGTAACGTAGATATTTGCATTTAACAACAAGAAAGAGAAATAGAGAAGTATGGCATTATTAAAAAGCTATATGTGGAAAATAGGCAAGGGGCATTAGGCATAAAGAATAGAAGGTGGCCTAAATTAAATTACCAAATTTGACCAGAATTGATGAGATGAAAATGTATATACATGTAGATGTATGTTTGTGCGTGTCCGTGTATCACTGATTCAATTTGAAAAGGAATGCTATAATAGTCACCCCTTTGTTTAATTTGTGTCACCTTAAAGGTACTATGTCCCATTTGCAGGCCAACAAAAAATGAAAAGGTTAAATTCCAATGGCATTTGAAATATAATACTAATTTAGAACTTCCCTAACAAGGTGGGGCTTGAAAATGTCTTTAAGTGGGAAAAATAACGACTATTAGTTGTCAAATCGACTTAGGAGCTATAGAGCCAATAAGTAATACTCTTGATTTTCAGACCATTGTACCGAATGGTCATACGTTTTATGCTGCGCAAAGATTCAATCAGTTTAATTTTGGCCATCACAAGAAGTGGGTTATTGATGTAGACAAATGCTCATGTACCCTTTACAGCTCATTTTATGTATGTTATTACCAAAGAAGAAAAAAGCCAGTCAGTCACTCAATAGTGTCTGACAGTGAAATCTAGCAAGTAAACGGGTTTCCTTGCATAATTTGAATATGAGGACACTGCTAACGTTTACATTTCACAGATAGGACATACATCACATATTCATAATTCCTGCAAAGTTCTACAGCATTTGAGGTTGGCTGCAAAAGGGACTAGTACCTTTAACGGAATCGTATCCATCTCGAATGCAGACTGTTAGTAACCTATATTTACCACCTGACTGCCAAGATGTCACGGTCTCTCTACAAGCTGAATATAAACACGTTCCTGTTATTGAGTCCTTCATCTGGTACTTCAGTGAAAGCACCGTTATTCAAATGTAGGTAATATAAACCCAATGGTCAAGACGGAGTAATGAGAGAGAAATACATTCTATTTAGAGGCACAAACGGTGCAATGTTACTCGCCTCTATATACTACCCGATGGACATAGTTTACCTGTTTGTTTAATTTACCTTCATATAAAATAGAATATACAATCAAAAGTTCCATAAGAAAATAGCAAAAGTAACAACAACAAAATACATAATGTACATTTAACATAAGCAACACAAAAAAAGGAAATTATATGGCATTAAATTGAACAGCACAATAAACTGGCTGGATAGCCCATTTTCATCTGTACATAGTGCAGCTATTCATCTATGAGGCCAAAGAAAGAAAAGGAAAAAGAAGAAGAAGAAGAATATCTCCGATCAATTTGTATGTAGTCAAATCAATGGAAAGTTAAACCAATTAGTCATTTCAAGACCTTTAATAGATTGTAATGAAATTGTATTATATTTTGCATGAGAAATAAAATCATTTAAATTTGAAATATACTTAAGGTTTTAGCGTGTTTAGAATCAGACAACGTGAGGAAATAATTAGTCAAAAGATAAGAGGAAAATAGAACATGATTGATGCGCATGATCCAAATTCGGCGTATGCAGCGATCGCGTGTTTTTCTTAAAAAAGCAACTGCGATACTTTCTTTGATTTATTCAGCCTCAGTTCTCCGATGTCATTCGAAAAAGAACAAACCATAATTTCCAGAAAGTTAATTTTGGGAATAAACAATCAAGGCTTTCATTATATCACAAATTGCAGGCATTCTGATTTATAAGGTTTCACACGCAGCAGGGCAACGTAACATTGCTTATTGGAATCGTGTGAAAGATATCTCTCACAAATAATGGAATCCAAATTGACGCTTATTATTTCTGCGCGTAATCTGATAACATCGGTAAGGGTAATGTAAGATTTTGAAACCAAAGCTTTCTTTCCCCGCTAAAATTCGCATCGCGGAGCACATCAGATGTTCTCATTTTTTTAACGGATCGAGAGCGATAACGACTGATAGAAGGCGGTTGCTGAAATATGATAGAGGTCTCTCCACCGTCGAAATGGACCCTTTGGGAAGGCGTTTCTGGTAGGAGATATGAAAAGAATGAGATTGAGGATGAACATGAGATGTGCTAGCACCGATTAGCAATGTTTGGTCTCTTTGAAGTGATATCATTCCTTAGAGCACTAAGCTTTTAAGATCTCTGTTTTTATTGTGTGCCGCGAGCAACGATGTAAAAACATCTTCGCATCGCAGACATGTGTGGCAGCGACGTGCAAGATAGAGCGTATACACCCTCCTCTCTGTGTCCTCTGAATTCCGCGTAAAAGTAACTGATCCATTGGCTGAAACTGTTGATCATGAACCCCATTTGAAAGGACCGCAGTCAAGGCGCCTCTCTCTAAAGACGTCAGTGACAGAATTAGCAACCTCTGGCATCTTATACTTTCACGTTTACATTTTTTGGGTCCACAAGAATTCGTTCCGAATGGTGCGAACCCTTTTGTAATACGAGGGCAGGGAGGTGTATTGTTTATATAATAACGATGGAAATGAAATCAAAATATTTGTATGGAATGGCAATGAAATACAATCGAGATTTAAAAACTTGAAAATACAGCAGGAATTTGGGAAATCTAGACGACATGTGATCAAAGGACCTTTTTTGTAAACATAATTTAGGTAATATTAAAAGGTAATTTTGTTTATAGAAACAAATCAAATCTACATCCGCCATTGCTCAATCGTGGCAGAACTGACATACCAATATATGATAAAGTGTTGTTTCCACTGAATATAAGTTCAATCCAAATCGATCGCAAGTCCTCCAATCAATGGCAGTTGCGATTAATATCGATCGCAAATAAGTTGCGATTAATATTAACTCTTTATAAGACGGGGCCCTGATCACCAATCTTCAAATAAACAACAAACATGACGAACATGCTAACCATGGGAACCCCCCCCCCCCACCCCCCAACCAGTAAAATGAAATGATAATAAGGATTCTTTAAACACTGGAGCATTCGGAATCTTGTGTCTTCGTAAACAGAACCATCGGAAAGAAAACCTTCCGTAAAAAGAATTCCAGTGGAAATGGCACGGACCCGCGTTGAAACTTATCCTGTCAGTTAGCGATTGGCTTTAGCGTTGAATTTGAGTAGATTGATCGCAGCCATCCAGATAAATAATACTAGCCCTGTTGTGACAGTCCTTAAATAAACACGGACATGCAAGTACACAAATGTACAGATTAAACCAGAGTGTCTATACAAAATGTGATTTATAATATCGCAGTTTTAGATCGAAGTACTTTAGGGAACTCAAAACTTTAGATCAAACCGCATACATTCTGTGTATTGAAAGATCCTGTACTACATGAGTGTTTATCACTATACCTGTTTCAGTCACTAAGCTTTTTGATGTATAGTCTTTAATTCCTTCTCTCATTGATTTATTGTAATTGCGATGTACTCTGATTGATTGATATATAAGAAAGGCCTTATATTTCTAGTAAATGAGAAATATTCCTCAACAGTACGGTAGGGCTTTTGATATATGTTTTTAAAATAAAATCATAACGAACCTTTCCCATTTAAACGTAACCTAGATATCACAAAAATCGTAATAGATTAAAGCTTGGACCATCCTTCAAACTGAAAAGGTAAGCTGTCATTCGATCCCGTGGACTCTGCCAAGCCAAATAATTTCTTCAAACAATGTATTTCCGTTTTGTAAGACCAGTTGGGCAAAGATGGGTGATAAAAAGAATCTAGGATCGTTATGTGTTTTATTGACAACGATTTATTTGATTATTAACTTTCGATTAGGAAATATTGGCAGTAGATTATCTTGTGGTAAATACATTTGATATATTCTACTTTCCCTTGAGATAGCAGAATACCCAGCGGCGAGCGAAACATTTTAGCTTTATAAGAAAGAGGAGCATTCTCGCAAGTAACTCGTCTCCAGGCAATTCAACTAGTCGCGGCGCACATATTCCCATTCACGTATACGAACCGATCTAGTGTGATTTGGCGTCCTCTCTCAATAGCCGTACACACACCATAATCACGCACACACCATACTCACGCACAAACCATACACACGCACACACCATACTCACGCACACACCTTACACACGCACACACCCTAACGCACACTCCTTCGATCTGTCTGGTAGACGGAGAGACGTGCCGTTGACTCTTTATGAGGCTGCTTACAATCGCCAAGGGAGGCGGTCCAGGCATGTATCGTAACAAATCGTCACTGTGTTCAAAGTTCTTGCCGTGAATGGATGCTATTTAAGTGACGCAACTTTCATAATTTTGCCGTCGTGAGTACGTCTTGAAAATTGTTGGAGTTCTTTTGGAGTCTAACTTTTTGTGTCTCGGGACTTTCGGGCCAAGGTAAGCAAATATACTTCTCCAGGAAATGTTTCCACTAGTTTAACTCACATCATATTGACCAAATGCAATAAGTTAGAAACTATTCATTTGGTTTCCTCTTAAATCTTAAAGAGGGTGTAAGATAATTACGCGAATCCTATAGTAGATCGTTTTGCTGTTTGTGTAGTCCCCTCGTATATTAGTTATGTTAAGACCTTGGTAGTTACCTCTTCCGCTTTTATTGACACTCAACTTTCAAAAGCGTTAGGATAACCTAGAACAAATGATAACGAACAAATATTATACAACTATGTTGATATGGCTACCAAAGTTTATTTACATGACGATGGAATATAATTTGTTTTCTTGCTTATTTTAGAAGGAAAAAAAAAATGTTCAGTGATATATTTGCAGAAACATCTGTTTCAAAGTCCTCGTCTGTTTTAATTCAAACATTCTGACAGGGGCCTCATAAATCCGATGCAAAGGTCGACATCGTCATAGACTACTTTGTATCCTAAATTGATTGCATAGCTATCAATTGAACAATATAAGTCAAATTGACATGTATGATTTCAGATATATTATGGACTTGAAATAGAGGTCTAATTCCCCTTCCAGGATAAGTTAACTTGACATTCTTACGTCTTCTCAAAAGACTATACCTATGTTTGATACCACATATTTTCATATATCATGCATATACATGTATATGGTTATATTTATTTCCTCTTGTACTCATTTTATGTTCATTCTACGTGCCATGTAAATAAACGCTTAATCATGAATTGTTCGCGTGTTGGTTATTGTAGTATTATTAATAATAATAATAATATTCCGTGTTTATATAGCTAATAGAGTTGCTTACAGATATCATTCAAATTGTATCTAGATTCTTTTTTCCGCAAGTATACTATTGCCTGAAGGAAACATACCAATTCAACGTCATGAAATAAACAGGAAGATTTTTGTTTGTATTAACGATCATCGCCGTCATGGGATATTTTTACAATAGTCTCATTAAAATTAGCCGTATAAATTGTCATGCTCTACTTGCACGGTATATGTCTAGGCCTACTGATCGCCTAAATCAACATTCTGAACCCTTGTTGAAACACATCCAATAAAACCCCACCTTGTAAAAATAGACTTCCTATCTATTTAAGTATATTCTCCCGGTTCGGAGGTTGATTGCAACATCTCTTCATTTCATCTTCTGCCATTCTGGCGCACTCTGGTGCAGTTTTAGTCCACTCCACAACTTTTAATTTCATATTTCATATTTCATGAATTACACAAAGGCTTTTTTCAGTTTCGTAGCGTTGGACGGGTGGATCCCGTGGATGGGGCCACCGATCTGTTGGTAAATGACATTTCAATCTGTTGATTAGCTTGGACCAAAAAGTGAAACGTATTGGAAGTGGAAGGAAACCTCGACCACCTCTGTCTTTTATTTCTGTCTTCTCTAATGTTCCGCCACTCGATTAGGAGGGCAGTGCTCCCTACCAGTACCATAGCAATGGGGCGTTTTTAGGCTGTGTGTACCTGGAAGCGCTCTTCTCCAAAAATGAATATCTATTTCCTTGTTTGCTTTCACCAAGAAAACGCATGATGCATGATATTAAATGCATGATATTCTGTGAACAAATATTCAAAGCAACCATAAATGGTATAAATTTTGATTCCATTATGCAAACACATTGTACGAGAATTCGCCTGAGAATAATTATTGTAACTTCCTGGTTATTCAAAATGATTCATTGTTTTCTATGTAAGTACAGTGAAATTTCGTGATACATGATATAGGAAGTTCAAAGCATTTTATCAATCTTGTTTACCATTAATAACTTAATCTTCAGTAAAGCTGAGTCGTTTGTATGATCCACGCAATAACCTACATGCAATTATTCACTTCAACCGAACCTACATTAAAGCACTTCATAGCATCTTTTGTCGATATCGAACATGTTTAAAAAAACTGATCCATTTAGAATTATATAAGTAACATTGATATGAGAATAGAAGCTTTTTGATTATTACTTTCGTGAACATGTTGCATGCATCTGCAAAATGACAGGTATGCGCCGCTCCGCTGCGACATATTTCAATTTCAACTTATCAAAGCAGAGTGCTCAAGGCGTCACAACTAAGAGGACAATCTTGATTTACCTTTCATAAATCACCAAGAGCTTTCTTATTCTGCCAAACAAAATGGCAACTATCTAGAAATGACAGCTATCACCATTACTCCTACGGTCCTACCGTTAGAAGTATGTACAATGGGGGGGGGGGGGGTTGCTGCGCTACTTTCGTAAGTAGAGGCGTTGGGGTGTCATGATCATGTTTTACTAGCAGACTATATAATGTTGCAGATATTTTTAGCGATGCGAAATGTGACGGAGGTTTATCTATCTGTCTCTCCCTCTCTCTCTCTCTCTCTCTCTCTCTCTCGTGTGCTCTCTCTCTATCTCTTTCTCTCTCTCATCCCCCCTTTCGCTCTCTCTCATCTCTCTCTTTCTTTCTCTTTCTCCCTCTCGCGTTTTCTCTCTCTCTCTCCCTCTCTCTCTTTCTCTCTCTTCCCCCCTCTTTTGATTTTCATGTTCCTGTCTCAATATTTGACAGAAATTAGCATAATTTAACGTAGGCCTCCATTTTTAACAAATCTACGAAAAACACAAAATAAAATAACAAATAATTTATACTCTTTCCATGGTTTGCGAATGTTTACCGCTATCTTCTAGAAAGAGAAAGATACACGACTGTTACTTCATACAAATACAATCATGAAGCTTTATATATCTAGAGAGAGATACGATCAATTACCCTCATAGAACCATGTAGTAATAAATGCTTCTTCATGTTCATTGGTTGAGATAACTATAGTCCTGAGGATGTTGCATGCTTGAATGAATGACGTAGAGCTGAGATGAGATGATGAGTTACATCCTTGTTTCGAAGAGCCCTCGAGATGGATTGCAAGATTGAAACTCTCGAGTCCTTTTAGGAAGAACTTAGTCTTGTTTCATTAATTCTTGGTCATAAACATCTACCCATTCTTAATCACTTTCACCTTTCATGTAGCATTGGGGGGCTTTGATCATTAATATTCAACTACCCTCTAAGCATCTCCCGTGGACATACGACAAGTGGCATCGGGGAAACCCCCGATTCCTTCCTAATCTCACGGAACATCTCCTCTATGGAAGTCGTATTTTGAAGTAATTGAAAGGAATCCTCAATGAGCCCTCATCTTTGAAACGCAGGTATTTTAAGTTACATGGTCATATACGTCAAAAGAACACAGTGAATCTTGTAATCAACCCTTTCACAAATATAAATCAATGGAAAGGCATTTATATCCTCCTGCCCCATCCAGATTCATCCCCTTTAGATGTTCTCATCCTTTTTGACACGTTTCTCCACTTCTAAACTTGTTTTATGGCTCCGTCTTCCATTCCGATATTGATTTATAATTTCCCCCAAGGAACATAATGATCGATCAACTTTCAAAGCACTATATAGTACTCTCTATCAAGCTTGTATTGAATTAGCGATAAGATTTACAAGGCATATATTGATGTTGATTGTAAGAAGAGGCAGGTTTTGACAGACAAGTACAAATCACTTCCTAGATAAATTTTGAAGTAATAGCCTTTCACAAACGGAAAAGATAAGCAAACTAATATATAATTGTATGATAGACCTACACTCAGTTTTCACGAGGAAATGAAACGAATAATTCATACGTTTTTTAATAGCGGATTCGTAAAACTAGCTGAAAAAAATATTGCTACTTTGCAAATACGGTAGAAATAAAAACATAAACAAGAATGCCTCGAAATAATAGAAGTCTATACCTTTGGCCTACAAGATCGACAATGTCTGCCTCGCGAGCATACTGACAACACTTTGGAGTTTGGACTGTTTGAAGATTTACAAAAACATGACAGCCTGCGACGTCTTATAATCTGTAATTACATGTATGTATATGTCACCTTGTACATGTTGCACAGTTTATAGCGAGGTTATAGATCTTCTTTGGGGGATTCCGGATTACGAAGCGGGCGAAGAAGGCACACTCCATCTCATTTGAATGGGAAGGGCGGGGGTGTTGGAACCGACCCGGTAAGTATGTGTTTTTCTGTTACCACAAATAATTATAATTCAATTGTTTAAGGGTATTTGGGCTATGCATGGTATCCTATTGTGGGTGACATCTATACCTCACAGGCTATCGTATTGATTGGGTTATCTTCATTTCGGAGATACAGACTTCTCTAGACTGTGGGATCAGGAAGCATCTTGTCGATGGGTACCATTACCCCCGAGCTATTTTCGTAAGTTGTGCAAATTTTGGCTAAATTTAGGAACCTGACCTATCTCGCAAAGGCAACTTGAGACAGGATTGTGTAAAGGTTTCAAATCCATGAAAGAGATACCTGTTTTCGGAATTTAACAAAAGGTCATGCTATATTTAACAGAACTTCTTTTACACAAAGAATACGATCGACCATTGAGGGGCTCAATTACTGACTCGCGACTCGATCGGTGGCGCTAATATATGATAACACAGAAGTGAGACACAAGAGTGTAAACGAGCTTCTTGTTCGGATAATATCATAAATTATGACAAACCCCTGAATGTATCGACAGAGACATCAAAAAGATATAGTGTGCTAGCCCACTTTTCCTCCATTATACAATAGTCATGCAGTTACCATTTATATGAAGAAGAACACGGATTTCCTTTGACATTCGTAAAGGTTCTTGAGATTTATATATTGGTGGTTCTCCATGATAGTTCAACCAGTTATAACATAATAAATAAATAAAATGATGAATTAAATGTGTAAACATCCTCTTGTGTGATATTCCCTTACGTCAAATATTGGGCGCTATTTGGAGAAAAACTGTAATGCTCTGTAATGGCCTTTCTAAAATTCCTCGATGAAAATAAATCATTGCGGTTAAAATAGCTCCGCCTCTCTACTCTTTCAAAATTCATTTTCGATTAAAGCAGGAAACTGTTTGCAACGATGAGGAATGACGATTTTTACATTACCCTATCTTGACCTACCATTTTATTGAAGATGTATTTAAAGTAAAGAAAATCTAACACCGTATTTATTGCTTGATATTTCAATCATTTAACAAATTATCAATACAAAACGTGTTAAAAAAATTCCTTAAAGATTTAGTGACAAGATTAATCATATTGCAATTATTTTTGGATTTTTTTTTTTTTTTTTTTTTTTTTTGGGGGGGGTGCACTTTATGTTTTGCATTTGTTTTTGTATGGCTTTAAACAAAAAAAAAAATGACATTCTTATAGGTCTTTGAGATTTTTCTCTTGGCTGCTTCCCATGATAGTTCAACCAGTTACAGCATAATAAATACAAAAACTGATGAATTAAATGAGTAAACTTCCTCTTCTGTGATATTCCCTTTTGATTGCTATTCGTTTATGGAAATATACACAACATTTAAAACAGACACTACCCCTAAAAGAAAAGGGAGGCGTGATGGGGAAAAAGGTTATCCCTATGAATCATGTGAATAGACCCCTTGAGGATGAGGGATAAGAAATGAAACGATATATGAAAGTGATCTTTAGGCGCTTGGATTCAGATGTGATCTAGAGATGATGAGAAGAGTAATACAAACGAGATAGACACGTGACCTTTCAATGAGGATTTGGAAATTGACAAGAGCTTTAAAAAGAGGAAGGGAAATGACAACTATGATCTGCGAGAACATCAACACATGAACAAAATGTCTGATTGTGTTTCAAAAGTAAGATATCTAAGAATATCCCTCTTTTGCAATTGTATGATCATATAATGGCATTTTCATGTTGTGTTTTGTGCAATTGGCTGCATCTTTCTGCTTCATTCTGTTTTCATTCAAAAAGATTGGTTGAAGTGAAACTGTATGTAGATAACTTTTTATAACCATTGTCTGTATCTGTTATATACATAATTTTATTAGTTTTATTTGTTAATATTATTATTATCATTTTTGTTGTTATTATCATTATTATTATTGTTATCATTATATTTATTGTTATTATTATTATTGTTATTATTATTATTTTACCCTTTCCCTCTCTAATATTAGACAGGGGTGTATCAAGCACAAACGCTGTTGCTTAGAATTCTTTTTGACAATGCGCAAATGGACATAAAACCAAAACTATTTTCATCACCTTGATTTCTCGTGATAAACGATTCATCAGTACAGTCAACTCTATACAAAAATCACGTAAATAATGCTTGTCAATCATGTCATAAAAATTTTAATATTTTGGTAAGTTCTCGTAAGCATGAACATTTCAAAATAAATGATCCTGGAACTTTGTACTTTGTCCAGTAGACTATAGGGAGACATAAAATGCCACTGATATTTACGGTGAATGACTAAGTACAAATATTCCCTCTGGAGATACGATTTTAGATATACAAATTGTATTATTATTATTGTTATTTAAACAAAAGAATGTTTATCAACTGACTTAATGCAGCAAATGAAGCGAATTAAGCCACGTATATGATGTAATTGGCTCAATAATTGGGTCTATAATCTACCTAGGGTATTTACATCAGTTTTTAATCAATTCTGCTCTTCCTGCGGGCCCTGCTATTATTATACCCCAAGCAATTTCCAGGTACCCGAGATATCAATTAAGAACTTTACAAATCCCACGACATCATTATGTATACTATTACTTTAAGAAAGAAAAAAAATACACTGTAAATTAAAACACCCCCCCCCCCCCCCGTTTCTCCATTTAGTGTAATATGATTATGAGGAAGCAATCTTTAAAACTGATATATCAATTATGTTCTGAGATTGTTGAGGAGGCAAGTAGCCTTCGTATATTTCATATTATTCGGAGAAATATTGCAGCATTTTCACGAACTCGACCGGAAAATGGGTACAGATTTACACCACTTAGGTTGGAATTAGTGGGAGAATCACATGGATTTTAGCGCTTATCAAAAACAATCAAGGTCATGCCAAGTTTGTTGGATATCTTGACGTAATTCTAGAAGAGGGGCCTTGGGCTTGTCACAAACAATACGTTTCTTAGGTGAAAGCATTTATCTCCTTTTTATTCCTTGTAGTTGGTAATAGCAACATCTGTATAGATTTGATTTGAAGGACAATTCTAAGTGGTAGGAAAGGGAAATGTTCGTGTCATTGTTTTTGTAATTCATCAGTGTAATAGCATTATTAGCCTATTATTCTCTATCACCCAACCTCCTCTTCACATTACCAGGTTCACCTCTCCTTTCCTCTTAATAATCTATTCGGTGCCTCAGTGTTTTTTTTTACTTCTTTTTTTCTTCTTCATTATGTCCGTCTCATAATTCCCCCCCCCCCATGTTCTTCTTTTTTCCTTTTCCTTTTTTAATAATATGAATATCCGTTGTTTCATGCTAGTTGCTGCATCTATAAAACTACGTCTTTTGAGAAACTACAGTGATTGATCACTTATGCAAAGCCAAAAAAGGGCCGGTAAAATTGTCACTTGGCCTGCGGAACACAGAGGTTTATTCATATCCAAGTCCATAGAGGATTCCATATATTGTTGATCAGTTCTCGGATACGCCAGTCAGAGTAAAGACCCTATAATATGTCTGTCTGTCTATCTTTCTGACTCTTCCTGTCCCAACCCATATTCTTCTACTATTGTTTCTCTCATTTCCCCCCTCCCTCCCCTTCTCTCTCTCTCTCTATCTTAGCAGTAGGTCCATGCTCTATTATCTTCCCTCTCTTTTTCTCTCTAAATAACTTTTTTTTTTGTGTATATAATTTATTTCATGAATAACAGCTTAATTTAAATCATTATACATTATGATTTCATTATATTCAAAGCATTAAACTCGAGAAGCTAAAGATTTGTTCCACTTCATTTGAGGGTTGTAAACTCAATGTTAGTACTGTAGTTCAATTGAAACACATTCTCCTATCTGTTTCAATGCGTATTGCGTAATAGTTCGCAAATTATTTATATTTACGACAAATGTTTTATATTTTTGATGGTTGGATAATGAACATGGAATTAAAAAGAGACTGTAAATCAGGGTAGACATTTAGACCCGCGTTTATAACAAGTGAAAATGAGGTGTGCTTTTTAGTTTTAACAATATTTCTTGTAGCAAAATACTTGTGTTGGTTATTATGTGCCCGAATGATTAAATGGAAATAACTAAGACTTACCCAGGTAGCTTAAGGGGAAGACTAGATCGGTTGAATATTTAAATCCATTTGTCTATTAATCCATCAGCTTAAATAAAGGGTGATTTCGTCATCTCTTCCCCATTACAACTGTCTGAGTCCGAGAAGTCGACGCCATGAAGTATCCAGAACAATTGTTGCTTCTTCAATCAGAATCTCTACACCAAAGAAAACACGTCGCCTCAAGCCCTGATATTAAATCACTTCTTTTTTGGAAATTATTCACGAAAGTGAACGACATAAGACCTGAGATTGTAATATGGAGACTCTGAATCAGGTTATAATAACATTCATATTACCTAACGCAGAAGCTCAGCATTGCTTTCGGATGAGGTGTCATTGAAATTCAACCTTTGGCATTGTTTGGAAAGCCAGACATTTCTACCAAATGATGAAGAAACCCCGATGTCATCTTTGCAGGATATTTTGCCACGTTAGAGTCGGATTCACATCAACATCTTCAGGAGATTTATGCCTTCTTTTATTTTCTGATGAGAGGGTTCTATGCCTCTTTTTAGAATCACAACAACCAGGTAACAACAAAACAAACCATGCATTCTAGGTAGCCTCCTTGTTGCGAACAACTTTGCTCTTTTTGTTTGGGGATCTCACACTTTCACATTGTTTGTTATATTTCTCGTCGTATCTACACTTCATTTGAAACACTTATAGCTTTGTTATCGTGCCTATTTACCTACATTATACTTTTTTTTAAAGTTTTCTACCTGTATTGTCTTGTTACAACTCAGCTTTTGGATTTGATCCGTTTCTATGCGAATATGAAAGAAATCAACTTCAAAATTTCAAACTCTAAACTAAATATGCGCATGTGTCCACTGTAGTTAGAGATTAAAACGATTAACAAACAGAATCTTAGCTGTTTCGAGGGTGATTTGATCTTCGTAACATTAAATGTTGTTGTTCGTGTTTTGGGCTATAGAACTTAAAATCGAAATGAAAATTATTTGCATTGAAAAATTCGTTTCAACCAATCATTACTCAATAATGCTAAATGTACTGCTCATTGCGGATGTAGTATCGAAAATAATATCGCTAGCGATATTCGTTTGTCTCGTAATGTATGGTCATCAGGGTTGCTATTATATTTTTATCACCTGACGGATTGTTGCAGCGGCACACGAAACGTCGTGATCTTTTAGATCCTTGTTGACGATACATTGCGAGACTAACGAATATCACTAGCGATATTATTTTCAATAATAAGTCATTTGACAACATTGATTAAAATCAAAACCAGCATAAAATGCAGTTACTCAGAAGCATTTTTCATCCTTCAAAACCACGCTGACGTACGGAAAGACATATTGCCCAGGGATAATGCCCTCACGTGGAATTTCAGAAGGTGTAGGGGCGGGGGGGGGGGGGGGTTACAGGACGAAACAGGAGTAAGCCTAACGCCCTGGCGGGTACATGTACATGTTTTATTCACTAAAGATTCACTTATTTTAGAAAAGATCGCACCTCTATGCCAACGGGGGCAATTACTCTCTTGGGATTGGAGCTGAACGTTTGCAGAACAATATCACATCCTGCTGGCCGAAAGTAGCTCTGTTGAAGAGCTGGGTGATGGGGCTTTACATCTCGAGTGGATATATAGACATGGATGAGAGCAAAGGGGAGGGTGAATCAAATAAAATGCCGAGTTGTAACTCAGTAGCAGGAAGTACAGGAGTATTATGTGCGAAATGGACAAGTTGAAAGAAAGGTATTTCGTGGTTAGAGGATTGAGGGTGGGAAGAGACGAAAAGAAAGAGAGGATGAGAGACAGAGAGACAGAGCGGGATAGAGAGAGAAAGAAAGAGAAATAAAGCGAGGGGGATGGGGAGTGAGTGTTGTAGGTGGGAGAGAGAGTAGAGAGAGAGAGAAAGAGAGAGAGAGAGAGAAAGAGAGAGAAAGAGAGGGAGAGAGAGAGAAATAGAGAGAGATGGAGAGAGAGAGAGAGAGAGAGTGATAACGAGAGACCAGTGACAAACTAAGAGAAAGGGAAGAGGGATTTAGGATTGAACTGATGTATTTTGGATTTTATGTTAAAAGATTGGCATATCGAGCGGCGCCACAATACCTTCGTCTTTCACACACGAAAGCTGTATTCCTATCTTATAAGAAGAAAAAAACAATGCTGAATAGTAAAATAAAACATGAGAGGCGGGTAAAGTAATTTATTCTGACTTTAAAGACAAATATACAAGCCTGTATCAACACACAGCTTGAGCACTTAGGCAAATGTAAGTCCGAAAACATATTTTTCGACCAGAAAGCAGCAACCTTATCCTCATCATTGATTGGTATGTTATCGATACTGCATGACTTACGAGCAACGTCTAGTCGAACGCATAGTGGAGGCGCTTTCTCCATGCGAAACCGGGCAGAAGTCATGAAATACTAGGCTTTTTCATTTTCTTTCAGAGGTATTATTGGTTTTCCCCTCTAAATTTCAACTGTCTTATGAATGTATACTCTTCAATCACTTTGTGAGCCTCTTATGTCCATCTATTCCTAGTTTAACGGTATCGCAAAGACTTATGAGAAATCAACGCACGGGTAAAATCAAAAAAATATTGGACATCCCATAGAAACCATGTTCGGATTACATAATGCCTCATTGTAAAGATGGTAATGTTCCCATATCAAAAGACGGTCGATGTTCATGACTAATGAAATGGCCTTAGGTGGATGTGTTCGAATGTCTCCTCCTTTTTTCGAACCCTTAGTGGTAAGCGTTGAGTCCTTATTTGATCAAACTTGAAAAGAGACACGGAATGGGAAAGAGGAGCATGTTTTATCCGAGTATTGATTTTAGAATATCACCAAAACAAAATAATAAAATAAAAGAAACATATTAATAAACAAACAAAGAAATAAATGAACAAACAAACAACGGCTTTGAACATTATATCGGCGAACATACCAATTGTGTGCACCCTTGATTCGGGTCCAGACGGGGTTCATTACAAGGGGGCACTTCGATAATAATGTAAAAACAGCTGAGAATAATAATAAAAGGCATTTCTATAGCGCCGTCTATCTAGTCTAGTCTATAAATCTATTCCGAGGCGCATTAATTATTACCCCCGGCTTTAGCATAGCTGCCATTACAGCGCTCTAGCATTTCAAGGAATTAATTCCTGCCAGGTACCCATTTACCTCACCTGGGTCGAGTGTGGCAAATGAAGATTAATGCCTTGCCAAAGGACATTAGTGCCGTATCGGGGATCGAACCACGACCTTTAAATTCCAAGTCAAGTGCTTAAACCACTCGACTACGACACTTTTATCAATAACTTTTATCAAACATAACCTTATTGTCAGGAAGCTATGCCACTTGGCTATGTTCATGCTATAAGAATATTAACCAGAAGGAAAATCTTGAACATGTAATAAGTAATCTATGTCTACCTGATATAAGTTGTTAGAGGTGAATACATTTTACTAAGGGGAATATGATGACGTATTTTGCCCGAATAAAACTTTCAAGCGTGCCCTCTAGAAAAAATGACATTAGTATACATATGAAGAACATTTTCATGAATTGTGTATCTTTATATATTATATTTTAAGTTAATACCAGGTAAGTTAAACAAAATATAGTGAAACAACTTTGCCATCTATGGTGATCGTCGAGGAGGGCCACTGCAGCCCGCTAGCTCATCGCTTCTTACGCATTGAGATCCTCATCTGATCATTCTACTAAACATTAATTAATTCTCGCTACCCTAAATAGGTACGAAAATCTCGAAATTCGCGAGACGAGGTAATTTTCACTCTCTCGGGTCGTCACTACAACTTCCGGTATAGAGTCCCATCCCGCTGGCGCTAGCGCCTGTGTTCGCTGTGCAGAGTTTTCACGCACGCTAAAAGACCAAAATTATTCCAGAAAAAGTATTTGGGATAGCCTTTGGCATAACCATCTGGATCAATCTGCTCCTTATCGAAATGTCTCGAACAAACCCGCGATTTTTTGGTCGCGCCTAGTAATATAGCGCCTGCACAGGAAGCTGTAATGTCGAAAAGCTATCCCATAATGCAATGCGCGTTTTCAGGATTTTCCCCGGATCTCGGCAGAATCGCTATTTGGGGTAGCGAGAATTGATTGGCATTCGTCGGGTCTCATATCTCAACGTGATTTTGTACATGTTTATTTACATATCTCAACGTGATTTTGTACATGTTTATTTACATATCTATTTGTCAAATAACGTTTATCATCATCGTCGAGTTTTAGGTAGAATATGAAACATGTCTGTCAACACATTAACAAACGATAGTTTTACTGAATGTTTAAACATATTTTGAGGCAGTTTACAATTTCTTACCGCTATAGGTCTCTTCAATTTGCATTCAAACAAAGATTAACAGAAAAGCTATCTTTAGTCATCAGTTACCGGTATTTTAGTCTGTTCGGTGGGATCAGGCCCTTGTAATTTCTGTCTTTGTTATGTTTAGAGTAGACAGCGCAGGTATGTAATTCCTAGCAGATGCGAGGTGTATAATGAATTATTCATGAAGCACTGTAGGGGTACATACAAATTTGTTTTTTTGACTGAGAGTGTAGTGAGTAGGTATTGAAGTGGGTACGAATCATTGTGAGGGCGTGAGGGTGTCGGGGGTTGTTTGACTAGACGAACATCCAAGGCTACATGAAATGTGATGAATATGAGAGCTAGTCGAGGTTTGGGCTGGAGATGAGAACTAAGGGGAACTATTGGGAAGAATAAATAAATGGAGAGATGGATAGAAAAAATATACAGTAACCAGGGAAAAGAGAGTGAAAAGGAAACGAAAGATTGTGGAGAAAGATGAAATGAAGAGGAGAGATAAAAGGAAGTGGAGAGAGAAACCAATTAGGAATAGAAAGTGAAAGAACGAACTAAAACAAAAAATACAAATGCAGTTTTTGCAGTAAAATATATTGCCCCCCCCCCCTCCCCCCCTCACCCATTGGCAAGAATGAACGCTGCAGGCGTACATTTTGGGGGTCCTTTCCAATGTTATGATTCTCTCGATCCTGAAGAAACTAAGCACGTACAGACACTAATTTTATCCAGACTCAATAATGCATATAATCTTTTTTCATAACTTTAAAGAACTTCATAATATGATTCATTTGGAGAAAAGACTTGTCAACCTTGTGAAGGCAGTGTGATACAACTGACACATTCTCATAATATTAACGTGATTCTGTTTCTTGCTTAGACTTTGCAAGTATGTAATCTTCTATTCCTAACTTTCAAATGACTATAATGTATTATTCATAAAAGTTTGAGAGGTATATCAATTGTGTTTGCCGCCAGAGAGATCGAGGTGTGAAGGTTTTGAGGTGCTTCGTATGGTTTGATAAAATGAACATTGACGCCTATAGAAACGAGTCACAAGGGACCAAGGTTATGTTCAGATTTTAGAGGGTATGTGACGAATGTTAGACGAAGGATTTCAGTAACTAAGCGTGGCGAAGAAAGAAGGAGAAAGAGAGAGAGAGAGAGATAGAGAGGGGGGGGGGGGGTGAGTACAGTTTGAAGAAATTTAGTTTAGTGCCTAAAGGTAAAGACCAGTATTGGAAACGCCCCCTCTCAAAAAAAGAAATGGAAGCTCTTATTACCAATCATGTGAAAGAATATGTTTTGAATAATACGTAATGATGCAAATTTTTACCGACAAAAACCCCCTACTAATTGATATATTTGATATATATACATCTTTCTATGTACAGTGCTTATAACTTTACGAAGACTTGGCCAAATTTTTTATCATTTTGATGATTCCAAAACCTTGCAGTACACACCAATACTTATATGCTAGATGATCAACCTTTTCTGATCGATTCCACAACGTTTCTTTCACAATGCAATCGCAGGACCATAACTGGTCTTTATCTTTAACATTGCAAGATAGATACAGTTGGAGGGAGTTAGGATGGATATCTTCATACTTCCTACTTTAACCAAAAAAACGAAGAGTGTTATGTCATAAACATTTGCATAGCAATCTTCTTCTAAAACAAAAAAACACCATAATTATACAGTACAATGTATGGAGAATTTATTAATGATTATTAATCTTTTAATTAGAAAGTTTATTAGAGTGCTCTAATGGAAAGCAATGTAGAAAGCCTGCAATTTCCTCTTCTTCTGTATTTCATTGGATATACTGTAGTACATACAAATGTAGAATTTATAGGCAAGTACTGAAATTGTGTTTTATAATTTCACATTACCACGACATATCCATACATAGGATTCGTCACAATAATACCCAAACATAAGATCAATTATACAGCCTTTTGTTCGAATTCACTGCTATGCTCAAACGAATATCTTGACGTCAGCAAAGGATTATGTCCTATTAAAGAGCTAAATACCAATATCACATCAAGATAAATAAAATAGTCATTCGTTTTGCGATCAGGGATTGTGGTTGAAAAGAATGATCAAATTCTAGCAATGTTTTTGTTTTCGAGGATTAAAAATGTAATAATATTTGGATTGTATTTTATCTTGAACAATGGGTATGTACAGTAACAGCGCATAACAAGTCAAGTATCGGAGCCTCCGAGGTATGTTTTCATGCCGACTGATAAGTGTGTGTCCCTATGGAGCAAGCTGCGGAGAGAGAGAGAGAGAGAGTGACATGAAGAAAGAGAGAAAGAAAGAGATAAAGAGAGAGATAGGGAGAGAGAAAGAGGGAGAGAGAGAGAGAAAGGGAGAGAGAGAAGGAGCGAGACAGGGGGAAAGAGAGAGAGAGAAACAAAGAGAGAACGAGAGAAAGAGGGAGAGAGAAAGAGGGAGAGAGAGAGAGAGAGAGAGGGAGAGAGAGAGAGAGAGAGGGAGAGGGAGAGGGAGAGAGAGAGAGAGAGAGAGAGGGGGGGGGGTGTCCGACAGAGACAAGCATTTTAGACTGCAAAAGGAACCTGAAAAACGGCAACCCCTAATTTGTTAGATGTACATGCCACAGAATGCTAACTCAGCTTATTTCAACTTCCTACATGTTTATGCAACGACCGGACGACCATGATTTAACGTGCACTCTATCGTAATCCCCATAAGAGCAAGAACTAAAAGTAGAATAAGAACTTAGTCGTTAACTAACTATGATGTAAACATGCTCAGGCACGCACATAATCCACACACCTTTTGATTTACGTGTTCATTTGAAGGTCCGTTACTATTAGCATTTTAAAAAATGTTAACAATCCAACAAAAAAAAGCTAGTTTCCCTGCCCTTAGTATCTCCTCGATAAAGATAACAGTGCTAATGCATGGCGTTTCTCTTCATGATATTTTTTAGACAAAAACAAATGGCAGTGCTTCATCATGCACCCAATCGCACATAATTATTATCGGAGATGCATACTACATTTTAAAGACATACATGCAAGTTTTCTGTACTATTGTAATGTTGTTGTTATTGTTGATTTGGTTCTTTTTTGTGAATTTTGTTTTATTCAATTTAGGGTTAATTGTAATACAGGGTGAATCAAATGAAATTTTCCCTATTTAAGTTTTTTGTATCGCTTATTTTTCAACTCGAGGTATCTATAACTTCATCAGAAGACTTTCCGAGCCCCAAGATCTTTTCTACTCCCCGCTCCAGTGTACGTTTCGTTGATGTTGTAGATCAAATTCTTCTGATGAATTACCGCCGACGGCAAAATACGACCTTTCGAGAAAAAAAAAATCACGTGATTTAATGAATAGCATTCTTAACATTTGAAAAGAATGTTCTGTTTGCTGATTTGGACAATCATCTTGACTTCTTATCTCTTTGCCCGTAACTGTGTTATTGCATATACATTTCACCCTTCGAAAAGCAATAACTTAAAGGCATCGTTTAACAATGTTAAATATGAGATACACGACCCTACGTGTTACCAGTGTCTGTGATATGGTTTAATATTGAAGCCCTAAAAAGGTCGCGCTTTAAAAATGATCAAGAAGCGCCTCAAAAATAAAAATCTATCGGTGACCGATTTTACCATACTCGTTTTCCCCCAATGGACTGTTGTGTTACGGAAACCGTTAAGAAAACGCAAAATTTGGTTTATATTATAGACGTGATTATTATTAGGTTTCATTGAGAAAGTGAACTCATTTCTATCATTAGCCGGCTTAAGATTACATGTAAGCAGGACATGTACATCTGCTTTTTAGTTTTCCTTTTCAGAGGGTATCAGATCTACTCGGAGACTGATTAAAAATCCTTCATTTCACCACTTTTCTGGGTATAATATTCAAATTTGGCATGAGCAATAATACACAGACATATCCATAACATTATCAGGATTGAATCGGTCCTGACTAGTCCTTAGTAGTCTCAATGGAACACACACATGAACATAAGGTTGCAATTTAGGCGCAGATTTGACTCCACCTATACGCCTATTTGGCAAGAGGGTGCTGCTATTATAGCAGAATTGCACTCTTATTTCTAAGTGTGTACCGTCAAAATATGGAGACACTACATTTATTGTTTAGCCTTGAACAATGTTTATTACGTCCTAGTTGTACAAAAACAACGAATATCTGATATTCATTTGTTTTTCTTCTCCATAGATGTTTCATCAAAAGGTTACCAGGTTTTTCTAGTGTTACATTACAAGGAACTTTCAAGGACAACAGTCCATGCACACTCAGCAACCTAGATGTATGTTATAATGGTGCAGTGTTTTAGTACACTCGTGTTTTTTTCCTATTTACGTTTTGAGGGTTGACAAAATCTGCTCAAGAATAACCAACAAATAAATATAGTAACTTCTTGGGGGAACACTTCCCATTGGTCGAAAACAGGTTGAACGATTATCATTCGGATTGGTGAGTGCGCATGTACGTATAGTTTGATCACGATTCTTTTATTTTTCCAAGGGTATGAAATTTCTCCAAAGAATGAGGGACATTTTTCCTGTAAGTAGATTGGTTTCGCAAATCTATTTTTCATGAAGGTCATGCATATCACTAGTATTTCTTCTTTGTCAGCTCAGCTGTGGTGGATATTTCATTCATACCCCCGCTGGTTATTCGGTTAGATGAAAGAAACGGCAATTCCCGGCGATCCCCTCTAAACAGTGCGGTGCGGTTAAGGTGGGAGGGAAGAGATTTTGGGTGCCCTTAAGATAAGAACTACTCTTCATATCATTTACTGGGAGGGTCATGACTGGAATCATCGACCGTGTCAGGTAACCTTGATTCACCGGACACCCTCCTTTAATATCAGACCCTCGTAGTTGAAACACGGTGAATAATTCCATGGTCCAACCGGAAAGATCCATGTTATTGAGAAAAACAGTCTAGGAAACGCTTTAGATTGTTGCATTTCCCCTCAAGCCCTCTCGGGAAGCTCTCTCGTTTTCAATATTGGACAGGCCGGAGAGCAATAGCGTCCGATTATGCCTGTAGAACAATCGTCAGAGGCAAACTCTTGTTGTTGTATGAGTGGCGTTGCAAGCAAGCATACATTCCGAAGTGGTTTCAATTGACAACTAATTCAATCTATCCGTCGTATATATTACACGTCACGTTCAAATGATCGAGAGAGTTCTTTAAAACAAAAGAATGCTCTTTACAACTGCTAAAGCCGAACAACACGGGTTCCGAGTCTATTCGTAATCCGTTTTTACCGTTAATTTTTATTACGCTATCATGTTAAAAATATGGTAAGAAAAATGCTTTTAAAAACCTTTGCATTTATTATTTTATTGAAGGTTACTTTCAGAATACAACCTGTCAAACCCGAATTCCAATCAACAATGTATCCTTCCCTCCAAGGGATACCCCTCTGTCCACCCCCTCAATTGATTGATACCCCTGGCCACGATCACATGACACCCCTTATATATATTGATGGAGTACATGGCGCCGGTCTGGCTCTCCTTTCAAGGTCAATACAGACTGGACATTGAAACGCCACTCCCTTTCTACTTTTTGTCTTCGAAACCATGATCATACCTTATAGTTTCATACCTTATAATTCCTTAGTCTTGATCAATGATACATTTTCCATTCCCCTCTTTCTCTCTCTCTCTCTCTCTCTCTTTTTTTTCTCTTTCCCTCCTTCTTCTCCTTCTCCTTCTTCTTATTCTTGTTTAACTGTTACCTTATATTAAGTATTAATGTGTCGTGGTTGTTGATATTGTCAATTTGTAAAAAGTTGCTTGCTTTTATTTTATTATTTTGTTTGTATTTGGTGTATATGAGGGCTTTGTTGAAGACCATTAGATAATTTTGTTCCTCCCAGTTTATGGCTTTAACATAAGTGTTACCATAACCACCTCCCTGTCATAACTGTTACCACGGTAATGCCAACACTGCTCCCAGAATGTAAAGGGTCTTGGTCACATCATAGTCTCATTCATGCTCCATTACTCCTGGTGAGAAAAGTAGAATTAAACTCATAGTTTTGTATGTTGTTCCTTTTGACTTATGAGTACGTTTTTCCTATAACTTTTTCATTAGGTCTATTACGGTGAGTTAGACATGTTTTCAAATCCATGAAACACAGGCATACAAGCATGTATATTATTCGATAAAGTAACGTAAACGTGATAATAAACATTCCTAAAATTTCATTCACTTTCAAAAAGCATGTCACCAAACTAATAATTATTTGCATATTAACCTCTTTTGACATATTTGTTCTGCTTGATTGAAATTATATAAAAAATAATTTGATAGGATAAGGGAAAGAACTTTCAAAGCCATATGATGGGGAAATGACGCTATACCCCAAATATCCAAATATGATTACTATTATGAGTACTTTACCAGTGTTCTCATTGTCGCCATCCCATATAACTCACAATGAAAATGACATCAAATCTGAAAAGGTTTTGTTTAGTCACTAACTTCCCACACCTCTACTCTTTGATAATTTGGTGAAAGAGAAATCCACCACGACTTCAAAGTTTGTTCAAACAGGACATTTCAAATTGTTACATTTTCATGATCTCCCAATGACTAAGTAATGGACGGTTCATAACATGATTATGAACCCCTCCGCCATTTGTTGACAGTTCATATTACAGCGAGCAGGGAATATGTTGCACATTCAAGCTTGTATTTCTCTCCCTTCATCGCTGTTATTTTTCTGACACTTTCTTGTTCTTTATCGATGTGCATGACCTTAAGAATTCGATATCACGAATAACATCATTATTATTAGGGTTCGAATTACTTTTTTTAGAATTTCTCCGTTTCATATTCGACAGTGTAGGCCTAGTTGTCTATCACATCTCTCTTTCTCTCTCTTTCTCTCCACATACTTACCAGTTTATTTTTCTCTATACCTCTTACTATATATTGTTTACATATCCAACATTCCTACCCACCCCCCCCCCCCTCTATCTCTTTTTTTTTCTCTTAATGCAGGATAAGACACGATTTGGTAGGTTTTGTTCTCCACTTTTAATCCGCCCTTATTTTAATAAGTTTAGTTATATTTAATTGTCATACTTTAGGGCGACCTGGTTTCGTGTATGAAAATACAATAAAAAAACGATTTCCACCGAATTCCCACTGTGTTTGAAATCAATATCACTAAGGCCCGAGATGTAATTGGAGCGAGAGAATACACATACGCATAAATAATAATTATAAAAACTTTACTTATAAAGCGCTTACCACCGAAGTCTCTAAGCGCTATAACAAACAGAACAGACTGATCAACAATTACATATTAAACAAAACAAAAATGTGCATATAAACCTCCAAATTACAATTCATATGAAATACACATCAATGTGAACAGAGTAAGTCACCATAAGCATAACGTTTGTTCTTAGCAACGACACAAGTAAATCATAAATTGTTTAAAACAAAAATCACACCCGCCTTTCCACACTGTTTAATATGTAAAGATTGCATAAAGGAAGACATAATATCATGTACAAAAAATTCGCCATATTGTACACAGGGGCGTTTTACATGTAGGTCATGTATTCCGAAGGAGGGGGAGGGAGGGGGTGGGTTGGATCATTGAGTAGTTTTCTTTTCTTTAGTTTATATTGAATTATTTGTGCATACTTGACGAAAATATGCACCCGTCCCTGTTTCAACAACGCATTTATATAATATAGTATAGACTGGAAACTAAAGCTAGATTTGTTTATAAACACATTTAAACATCTTTCTTGAGGGCGGATAAAAAGAGGAAATGGCTTGCCTGGAAATAAAGCAAAGCAAGGCTTATGAAGTTTTTTGTCGTGGATATTCTTTGTCAGGAATATATGTTTTAGGATGATCTTCTGAGTGGCGACACAAATCTGTGTTAAGGCTTGTAATTATCATGTCTGAATATCTTTGAAAATTCGCATAATATGAGAGATCAAGAAACCATTATGTGCCGCAAAAATAATCTTCCTGTGCCATATCGCATTTTAATATCATGGCATAACTATCACAAAGGTATTCAGCATTATGTTCATGTTTCTATAGTGTAGACTACTTTTTATCGGGGTAAGAAACGGGTTGTCATGGAGTGAACCAAGAACAGAAATGTGTTTTGTTACAAAGCTATCGTGGTGCACAAAGCAATTTATCCGTCAATGGATGACAATTGATGTCTATTGTTTTGTGCTTAATTGCGCGTGTGGGAACCGAGCGAGCGTGTAGGCTAAGAAGAAGAACGACCTTTTTATTAAACAATGCAAAGGTCTACATTCATTATCTTACAATGAACGCCTAAGCTTCCATTCTGCTTCTCTGTATTTGTGACGTTATAAAACATTTTGATATTTTACATGATCATAAACTCATGCCTGCCTCCAACACGAATTATTTTTTTGTTACTGATTGTTTGTTTTATCTGTTCAATACTGCGATAAGGGATATTCAGCTTAAATGAGCCTCTGTCTGATGATTCTCTGGATAAAAAGGTATAGTGATAGAACTTTATAATCTCCCTTTTCTACACAACATTTAAGAAATCTATGTTGGTTAAATATCGCTGTTTTAAACTGATAGGTAAAAGTTCATCTCATTTGGAAGGAGGCTAGATGCCCTAGATGTTGCGATGCATGTTGTAACATAACATGGAGGACTGGTAATCATGAAGTGGCGTAAACCTGTCTGAAGAGTGACAAGGGAGTGAGGGGTGATTGCATTCACCCGTAGAGATTTCACGCAATAGCACAGACACCTTTCTCATAGAGAAGGTATTTGAGGTTAAACGAAGACAATTTTAGGATTTTATAAATTTATTTTTGTATATCTCGATATTATTACAATTTTTTGGCGAACGAGCAGTGATCAGAGTCACTTATATTAATGTTGCGAAAATTGTTATCAACTGATTAACTTGAAATGAGTCTGTTCCTTGCAAATTAGAGAGGGGGTATTTGCACAGGTCATTGTCCCTCCATCAGCCGTTTGGGTGGGGGATGTATACCCCTAACCTCCTGGATTTTCGCCCGTGTAATCATGAAAGGCCAGAGCGACCGGTAATACGATAGAAAAACAATATGAACACTCTAGCCTGGGTAGAACACCCAGGAGCGTGCAGTTCTTTAATATAGCTTCTAATTAAGTCACAAGTCGTTAGTTTTCCCCTTGACCTCTCAATATCTTTGAAATGAAAATGAATAAAGACAGGATAGTAATTGTTAAGCGCCAACAAGGAATTCAACAAGCCCGACAACCTCTATTAAGAGTTATTGGACGGTAAAACTAATTAGGGGAAAATATTGCTTATGTCATTAACCATTTTGCTACATTAACTTTCACGATGGGTTTCCACGAAGCATGAAACGTCTATAGCTGCATAGTATATTAGTCTCATAGCTGCGTAGCCTTTTATGTAGAACGTGATGGTATGAAGGCCGAGAAGTTTTTTGTCAAATTATGAGTACTTAGTCGTCAAGCTCCAATTATTAACTTCATATAATGTAAAGAGTGACTTCAAATTAGCTCCATTTCCGTTCCAGACTCCAGTGTCTACATCTCATTGAAATTAATTTGATCTAATAAAGAAAGTCGCCCGTATAATATTATACATTATGAATGGACGGAGGAATACTCTTGTGAACAATCGCAGCAGTCATAAATTGCTTCGGCTAGAGAGAATAATAGCTTGATTTTTATTAATAAAAAAATATGACCTCTTATTGATTTAATAAAACCAGCTTGTGCAAGACTCGTTATGGAGACCTCGGAGAGAATGCATTGTGATGTGACCTCTTGCTTTATTTCATAGCTCATATCCGCATGTAATGTAGTTTGAATCGGAGTAAAGTATATTTCTTTGAATTTATCTACGGCAGACATTAATTATTTACGGAAACTGCAATCCTGCAATTATAACTCTATTTCCGATGCACTTTACGAGATGCGTTATCAAACTGTAATTTAACTCTAACTACCAGGACACAAAGCCTAGTGTAGATGGCGTTGTAAAGTTATTTTTCTTAAATATCTTGTTATTTTCCATCATTCATAATTACTAAGGTTTTTTCCTCTAAAATTATATCTGGCTCAAGACTTTTTAGTGGCATAAATCGTATACCACAGTATAAGTCCAAGACTGAAATATAACTTAAGTTTACAATTTAAGTCTTTAACAATGAACTATCAAATATGTTCTGTAGATGTGTGATGTCCCTTGAGAGACCACTGATGAGAACGACCAGTGGCATGAATGACCTGCCATAGCTCAAGTCCAACACTAAGTCGATCTTAGTCTTTGTGAAACACCCCCCCCCCCTTCCTCCCCCTCCCGGGTCAGATTCAATACTGTTCATATCTACTGTAGATAATCTATATGAAATCGAATCAAGAGATCAAAATGTTTTACTTCAGATGTAAAAGTTTTATTTTGTCATTTTCAGCCATTTATACAGTAAGTTGCTTAGATATTTCGAGAACATGGATTACTTTGATGATGAGGCATACGAGGGTGACGAGATTCTCATGAAATTGGAATGGATTTGATCATTCTCAGCTGTGTAACAGGGTGTGGGGTAAATCAGAAGACTCACTGTGTTAACAAATGTTTGTTGACGTGGGGGTAATGTGGTCTAGTGGATACAGTACCCGGACTGTGAATCATGATGTACGGGATTCGAATCCCTGTCGCAGCACAAAGGTCCTTTCGCAAGACTGTAATAAGCATTTGCAAGACTCTATCCAGGTGTAGTAAGTGGGTACCTGGTATGATTCAATTTCGAATACACTAAAGAGCCACACTATGAGTAATGGGGCTTCTGTCGAGATAATAATGTCAAAATGATGTTAGATCATAGTGTGATGTACGCTATACATGAACAGAATCCCATTTTTTTTTATTCATACCATGCATCTCCTTTCCCCGGGACAGAACGACTACAAGAATACTCAAGATTCATGCTTAGAAAGTGTCTTCATCATGTTCATGGTGGCAAGAATATTTGTATTCTAATAAACATGTCTCTTCAAGTTTTATCGATATTATTGATTTATGACAAACAAATGTGACTTTTGCACCCACATACTTTTCCGCGGTGTCTTGATACATGTATGTTTGGACGCGTTTGTTTGCATCCGTGGTGTGTGTGCGCAAGTATGTGTGAGTGGGTTTGTGCACGGTATACTGTACCGTGTGTCCCAGAAAAAAACGAAACCGAGTAGTATACTGTAGATCAGTTGCTACTATGCAGATATATTGTATGATGCACTTTTTCTTAGATATGTATATATATGTTTTCATCTGCTTTAACAAAATGTAAAACAATGGCTAGGTTAGGTTTAAAAAAGTAACACACCCTCAACGTTGAAAGTAGACCTTGCCATTCCTCTTATTCTGTATCCCGAAGTAGTGTTGGCAAAATTATGATGATTGGAAAAGGCATTTGTGAATGCATTTCACTCTAGGAGAAAATCCATACCCCATTTCGTTGCGGTATTTCCCAATCTTCCACGAAATATGTTAGCCTGTTTTTTTTTCTTCTTCTCATTTCTTTCATCCAATATCATTGTGGAGTATATACCTACTCAAACCGAGACTGTGGTTTAACTTGGAAAGAGTGTGTAAGTTTATCAATGTTATAAGCTTTCAAAAAATGTTAAAAGTATACCATTTTGATATGGAGATATCGGGGATTGAACCCGAGGCCTCTCACATGCGAAGCGAGCGCTCTACCACTGAGCTATATCCCCGCCTATATTATAGTAGCGGGACAATCCTGTTACATTGGTTTTTATTTCTTTCTCTCTCTCTCTCTCTCTCTCTCTGTTTATATCTTTTTCTCTCTGCCTGCCTACCTCTCTCTCTCTCTATCTCTCTCTCTTTCCTTTCTGTCTAGTTTCTCTACCCCCATCTCTCCCCATCCCTTTCTCCCTCTCTCTCTCTCTCTCTCTCTCTCACTCCCTTACTCTCTGTCTTCCTCCCTCCATACCCCACCCCCTCTATCTCGAGTAGAGTAGACGTTGATTTATATTTTGTAATCACCAATACCACAGGTGCATCTTAATGTTGAAGTGGCAAAGAGGGCCGTAGTTCTATTGTTGCATATTGCATCTCTGATCTGTTTCAAATCATCGGTCAATAACAATCATTCCAAATGTTTTGTATATTGTACTTTCCATAAGATATGTATTGTGTAGTCATGTTGTTTGCAATTCATTCATTATACATTCCTTTATTAAACTCAAACATAATCAAAACGAAAAAAATAATAATCTGGCAGTTTTTTCTGACAACATATTGTCTCGAAAATAATATCGCTAGTGATATTCGTTTGTCTCGCAATGTGGTCAATAAGGAATCTAAAAGTTCACGACGTTTCGTGTTCAACTGCAACACTTCATCTGGTGATAATAACTACTGTAAGCAAGGGTCTTTTATACTCTACGGGAGGACCGGCGGAGCGGTCCATAATTCGATCAATAATTGGAACAATAACGCACAATGCCTATTGTCTGTTCTAATATATCAAGTTGATGAATAGATTAAACTGGTAAGTTTTTCCCATATCGACGAAAGAAGCGGTGTGATAAATCGTTTTACATTTTGTCAAGGCTTTCCCCCGAATATTAACCGTTACTTTGAATCTTGAAATAGTTGTTCAAAATTGTCCCTCAAACATTACACACAATAGCCTCAAGCACCTTATGTAGAGCATGTTACACTATGAACATGACTGACAATGAGAGCGGACAAAATATACAGTTCCTCAGGTAGACAAAGGAACATCCCTTCACTGCTATTATGTAAAAATGTGTAGAACAGGTGTCACATGCATATTCACCTTTTTACATAATAGCTGTGAAGGGATGTTCCTCTGTCTACCTGAGGAACTGTATATTTTGTCCGCTCTCATTGTCAGTCATGTTCATAGTGTTAGGACACACGGCCACACACACACACACACACACGCCCACACACGCCCACACATCACACACACGCACGCGCACACACCCGCAATTCATGGATATGTATGTGTATGGGGGCAGTGCGTAACAAGGGAGGCGACCGAAACTTTGGACAAAAGTTCTGAAAGCCCACATATCACCATAAAGTACACTTCATTTAGGCCACATCTTGATAATGCTGAGATCTACCAAGCACAACAACGCCCTCACGTAAGAGATTCTTTTACAGGAGAGGGAAATGAGAAAGAATAAACACACGCCCACACACGCATGCACACGCACGCAAACACACCCGCAATACATGGATATGTATGTGTATGGGGGCAGTGCGTCGGAGGCGACCGAAACTTTGGACACAAGTTCTAAAAAAAAAATTATATCACCATAAAGTACACTTATTTAGGCCACATCTTGATAATATTGAGAACTACCAAGCACAACAACACCCTCAAGTAAGAGATTCTGTTACAGGAGAGGGAATGAGAAAGAATGAACACCACCCGATAACGAGAACCCAACATCGTCTTTCAATAATCCATCCCATTCGGTCGTTATAGGTCATGATAAGTCTTGACATCCATTGATGTATGGTGCATCTCCTGGTATTTTAATAGGTCCTGCTGACAACTCAATTCAGCTTGTCTTCCCGTCAAAATCCGGTCTTCCATTAACGTCCTGTCTGCCAGCGATAATACCTTGTTTTCCAAGCAGTCCTTCACCGAATCTTTAGTCTTATCACTTTTGAAATGGGATTATGCTCTAATGAGCACTCTGTGCAGTCAAGCCGGAGAGGTATCCCGTGCGACCTTGGACATCAAGTATAATCTTCGCTGTCACAATATCAGAAAATAGTATTGACATCACATCTTAAAGATGATCCATCACTTTGGTAGACGGAAGAAGAAAAGGGAACGAAAAATCATCAATTGATATTCTCATACTGTTCCACTTGAATCACAATACAGATACAATATGATCTTCCCTCCACTTTTCGAGATGAATTTCAGCTTAAGTAATAATTAAATAATGTTCAACTTGCATCGAAAGACAAAATGTAATGATTATTATTTCATCGCATTTTAACGAATATATCTGGAACAAAAAAACATCGAGGCTACTATTACTGCTCATCTCTGCTTGCGCATTGCACACCTTACAGGGAAAGAGCCCCTACCTTTTTAAAGAGAAACAGTAGCAGCTCAGCTAAGTAAATTTCGTTCATATGGGAGAAAAGAGAACAATATAGTCCCAAAGCAGAATAAAGCTACCACCGAAATGCAATGAAAAGATAAAAACAATCCACATTGGTCGCTAATAATTGGAAATCAAAATCATGTTCTTCGTACTTGACTTAGCGCTATTCCAGGTCAGGTAATGTTATCGTCATTTGAACTGAAGAAGTAGACTAACCTTGGTATACCAAGAGCTCTTATTGTGACAGAAGTGAACCCTGAAGTACATTAAGCTAGCTAATCCCTCTCCCGTCCCTCTCATGTATCTCATCTCCTTTACAATATCATCACCAAGCACAGGATCATCATATCTTTAGACAAACATCACCAGAGAGCTAAAGTTGCCAATGTGTCGCCGAGAGATCGACCTGATCACTTCGTATAATTGAATATCAATAGCATCACTTGACCTCGTTTCTTGTCTTTCATACAGGTCTTAGCTACAGTGGAGCCGTTATCTCAGTCGCCGACTCTCTCGAGCACTTCTACCTGATCTCACCCGCACAAGGAGCTGATCGTCTGCTGCGATTGAGAGCAACCTCTTTTGTTATCAAACACTTTTACCTGAAATTCGAGGCTTTGTGTCGTTACAGTGACACTGTGGATTTTTTCGGATCGAAATCGTTTAGACGTCGATTTTTGCCAACATAGTCTGCAAAAAAATCCGTCTGTTTCTGGTAAGTTGAAACTACATTTTTTTAATTATTAAACTGGATTTCATGAGGCAATGAAATCACAGTTTTATTTGTTGATAGCTGAAATAAACCGCATTATTCACGAAAATAGATTTGTTTTATGTTCATGTTGACATCTTTCTTTAGTAGGAGCTGACATCACGCTAAATCAATTCAGGGAATGTTCCTCAAGCCTCCTTTGAGAGTTGTTAAAACACTTTGAGCCGATGGCTGGATTTGATGGGAATGAGGTTAACCATTCCCAAGTCACACCGACGAGACCAACATGAGACCGATAGCTGACAGAACAACATATTGACATTATACCGAATGTTTAAGTTTTAGGCCGATTCGGAGTCGCTTTTGCGGTGTGAATGAGTTATAATGCCCGTTTGCAGACTTGATGTTATTTATTGGCATAAGACTGCGCCGGGGGCTTTGGCGTTCCTTGACGCAACATATACAAGTGATTATTATGCACGAGAGAAATAATTATTGGGCGTGTACAAATAGTGACAGGATATAGATTTATCCCAAACTCGAAGAATGACCATTAACAGAGCAATAAAACTAAATGAAACCCGGTTCATTATTTTAAAGTGATAGTGGGACTTGCGATAGTTGTCAGATTTTGATTTATCGTTTATCGCTTATTTTTTCATTTTAATAAAAAAATACAATCAAATAAATCAATATTAATACAAAAAGACAACGAAAATACAGACTTATCGATATAATCGGCAATGTATTTAAACAAAATCACTTCAGAACTTACATAAAATAAAAAAGGAGAATTATAAAAAGGTTTAGCATTGGCTTTTTAAGACAAATTTCTCACTAATATATTCGATTAATCGAAATTAATTTGAAAAGAGGAAAGTCACAGACTGTGATGTTCTTATTTTGCCGGTACGATAAGAACCATTTTTTAAAGTTATGACTTCCACTGTGTCTTTTTTTGTTTTATATATTATGACAAATTAAATAAACTGGTTCACTATGAACCAGATCCATAATTGTTACCACACAGCCTTTTATCTTCCTACGGATAAGCCTCATTAGATTAGTTGTCTCAATCAATCATATTTATCAATCACAGCATCTTAAATTGCCCAATAGAGAACAAATACTTAAAGGCAATCTTAACTGCCGATGATAATTTGCATCTCGAGGGTCTTACTTAATCTGGATTGGTGGTCATTTAAATGATTAAGAGGCTTAAATGTTTTATTTATGATTGCCTTGAAAAAAAGAGAAGAAAAAAAAACATACCTTTATATACACACTTTAATACCTGACGAAAAGATTTATCTGTATTTTGTTTACATTGCATATCCTGAGAAATACCTCAGCATCTTTATATCGGCATATACCCCTAACAATGTATACGATTTTTTCCTTGCTTTTATTCGTAGACTCAAGCTAAACCCGTAGATTGATTGAACCAGATTAAAAACGAATTAGACATTCAGAAGTAAATGCTCGTCCAAGAACGATGCTTTAATATAATTAGAGGTTTTTTTTCTGTTGGACTTTGTTTGCTGTTTTGTCAAAAAAGTAGACTCTCTAATGTAACGAGAAAGTATCTTACTAATCAACAAGATTGGCAAAAGGAGACATCTACATCACGTTCAAGTAGTAAATGCTCTTCCATGAATAATGCTATAACATAATCAAAATTAGTTTTTTTTTCTCGTTTTTTGTTCTTTCTTTTGGTCTGTGTTTGCTGATTTGTCGAAGAAAAGTAGACTCCACAATGTAATGATTTTTTTTTTATTTGACAAGATTCTACATCTACGGGGGGGGGGGGGGGGGCATTTTGTAAAGGAGTCACTCAATGATAATCAAGTCTTATTCAGTTCTTGTGTAATTCCAATCTCAACGTAGTGGAAACCCCCCTCAAAAGAAAAATACAAATAGCCTGTAACTGGACACGCTTGATAACGTTCTGTTTCATGCAGAGGAATCGCAGCTGGAGATTATTATGTGACGAAATGAATGCAATTGAATAATTAGATTGGCACAACAAAGTCATCCCATGCCTTTCCGGTGCAATCATGTACATGTACTTGTCACTTATTAAAGGTAATATTGAACATTTAGAATTGAGTGTGAAAACTAGGTGTGCTAATTAATCATTTTATAACAAGTAGGTACAGGAAAGAATTCCTGAAAGTTTTAAGAGACTGATCTTTGTTTATTAATAGTTGAAACATGCATTATATTTCTACCACGGTATACAAACGACTTCAAAAGTTTGGATATCATTATGACTTTACTGCTTTTAACATATTTCCCGATCACTTCCAAGACTTATATACTTGTACTTCCCATATCGTAACCCATAAAGAAACCTCAACATCTATTTTCATTATTTGAATATTCCGTTTGAAGCAATATAATAAAAGAACTACATAATTTGCACTTAGTAGTAAATAACCTGAAGACAGTATCATTTTAAAATGTAATCATTTTAGATGACGGAACGTGCATTACAATACATTTACTAGTAATAATAAAGAAAGTAATGAAAGCAAGTGTTCTTTCCATGCTGTTTAAAAAATACCTTTTATTTATATTTTTTAGATGATTTTAGTTGGTCCGATTATCTTTATGAGGGAAGAAATTCTGATAGAGAAAGTTTTCGGGTTTGGAGCGGAAAAATATAAAAAATAAATAAAAATAAATGATGATGAATCGTATACTCTGGTTGAGATTATCCTCCTATTATGAAAACGGTACGATGAACTATTTATATTATAATGATTCAATGAACAATATTTATCAGAGGAGAAGATTTTCAGAAACTATATCGAGAATCCGAACGGAATTGTACTCGAGCAGATCTAGGTGTTTCGATTGAAGTTAATGACAAATGATGCAGGTCTTTAACTCACAGCTGGAGATAATTCAGGGCATCTCATCTATCCGTCTGACATGGTTTATCTTAGCCCATCACATCACGTGATCCGTCACATGTATCGTGACACCTCATAGTACCGGTGAACTGTGTTGAAGCCCTAGTCGAGTGCGATTACGATGCCGTCGACGTGGTGTATATTACACACAGCGAGACCTATCAAAGACGGGTCCTCGCTCCCAGCACCCCGTAGCATTCACACCTTGCCCTGGTCACTATACCCAAAGTGGTTTAACATTTATTATCCTCGACGTAGATTACTTTTTATAATTGTCACTAGTTTAGAAGAGATATTCGTGCAGAAGACATCAAAACATGAGATGTTACTGACACAAAACACCTAGATAGTATAATCCAAGGGCACAATTAAATTGGGCAGAGGCGTATCCTCATTCTGTTTTTCCTTTTTGACAGAATTTCGCTGCCCCATGAAATATAATCCTAGATCCACCACTGAGAAGTTTAAGTTATTAAGAAAAGATAAACCCATATATACAATAAAATCTCGAGCTCCGTAAAAAGGGGCATGACTTTGTAATCTATAAAAAAAAGGCTTGAAAATCGAAATCAGGATGACGTATGATTTTCATTTTCATTACATGAACAAAAATTTACCTTTCATTATCTTGTTTTTCAAACAGTTTGAAATAATAAACAATGCCTTTTTAACCTTGGAAAATACGCAATAAGAGATTAAGAGCTACCCTAACAAGTCCTAGATGTCTTTATCGCAAATGTTGGAAAGTGGCCGTAGTCAACAACCCGCTATTTATGTACTAAACCAATACATATATATATATATATATAACCTTTCGCATGACTTGCATGAATTGTTTTCAATACGTCTACCCGACTCTCTCATAAAATTAAACCCTTGAGTTATGTCCTCTGTTTATCTTGTCATAAATTTCGTCTATGCATTTTGTTTGCTTAAGACAATTACTGTCGATTTGGATTCATTTGATGTAAAGGGCATTGTACCGTATGTCAACCTTCGTTCGATAGTATATTGTATCAAAGAGGAACCAATGCATTTAAATGGGGTCACTAGTATTTTCATGAAATTAGAAATTGTATTATTTGTATCTCTTCTGTGAGTATGTTTGAATTTTATGTTATTTAGCTTGTATAATACAGACTCACACCCAGGGGCGGCGATTTCTTTTCATGACCGGGGTGGACGAAATGCGAGGGACGGGGGAGCAGTGGCGTATATTGAACAAAAACGTTGGGGGGGGGGGGGGAAGGAAAAAAAATATGCATCCCCACTCTAACATTGTACATGCAGGCCTCGCGGAACGTTTTTCATAGAGGGGGAGGCTAAAGTATTTTATTAGGTAGAGCAAAGCGAGCATAGCAAGTGGAGCGTAAATTGACGTGTGGTCCAGGGGCGTAGGCCCATGAAGCTCAGGGGTTTTAGGCATTTAATAACGGTCAGATGAGCATCCAGGGGGCAGACCCCCCGGAAGTTCAGGGTTTAACGCATTCAATCACGGTCAGATGAGCAAACAGGGGCCAGTCATATGGCCCTCGGTGGGGTCCAGGGGGCAGAGCCCCCAGAAGCTCAGGGAAAAACCATGCCATTTCAGCAACATTTGTAAATCACTGGTATCGAGTTAGAAATAAATCAAGTTTGAATTTTATTAGGGGGGCAACTGCCCCCAAGCCTCCCCCCTCATCGGCGAGGGAGCAAAGTGAACGAGAGGGGTAGAAGTTATGGAAGTGACTATCCCCTCACAGGTTTTTGAAGTTTTGTTGTATTAACAAATTACATACTTTAATTAGCAAAAGAATAGTATAAAAACAAGCAATATACCTTTTTCACACTTCATCTTTCTAGAATATTTACTGTACACTTCAAAGAATATTATGCGAGGGAGCGTAGCTCCGGAGCGAGAAGATTTTTCATTTTTATTTGTCTAAACGCTGCACTCTAGGGCCCTCCAGAGCCTAAAGGTTTGTTGCAGTCTTCAGTCAGTATTTGCTATACACTTTTTTTCTCACTTTTTCAAATTTTCAGGGGGGGATGATCCCCCCTAAAAAAATTGGGGGGGGGGGGACGTGTCCCCCCCCCCCCGTACCCCCCCCCCGGGATCGCCGCCCCTGCTCACACCGAAAATGACCAAAGTATTACCTCGCTCCTTTTTATGTATCGTCATATTTTTAAACATTAAAGGGCACCTGTCATCCAAATACAAGTTTATCCCTGTTGGTGTGTAGTCCGGCATACATCTCATATTAGGTACGTCTAAATGTGTTCCATAGATTTTTAAATATTTTTTTTAATATTTTTGTTCAAACTTGCCAAGCTCCATCCTAAAAATCCTCCAAATCTAGTTCCTTTTGTGACATCATCTGTCAGTCATCAATGAGCTAACTTGAGAAAGTGGTATGTAACTTTGCTAAAGTTGACCACCTGTTACAATACAACAAACAACAGCAACATATACGTTGCTGTGTCAGACATGTCAGACTAAACAGTCGGCTAAACTTATATTCTACAATATACAATGGTATGTACAATGGTAATGTACAATATATCATCGTTGCCTTTGTCTTCCTGGTGATGCTACATCATGTCTGACATAGCAACTTAAGTGCAAGTATAGGTATGTGTAGGCCGCGCCGTGTCGACTGTGGGTATGTGTGTTTTGAATTCCAGACGACACACTGCTCATTCAATTTGAACAGGTTGAATCTAATAGTTTACATAATTGCCTTTCGCAGTGTTCAATTTTCCTGCGCACTTATGCATAAACGGTGCGATGGGAAAGAAACTGTATAAATAAATGCATATATGGGACTGCAAAACAACATTTGGCATAAAAGTTGCGGTCCACAACCTTAGCTGTTTACTTGTCTTATTTCGAATTTGAGGGCATTTGAACAGTCATCCTTTTCTAAGGGACACTTTCTGCTATGATACTCTTCCACACTAACATTAAACGCATGAAAATTCAAAAACTTATTGTTCACCTTCCTAAGAACTCAATCATCTCTTGAAGTTCTGGCATGGCCCTAGATGTAGGCTGAGCGCCAACCGAATGGACATCGGTCTCGAGTAGGGCATGCCGCTGCACTATAGAGCTGGCATCATACGACATTAAATCTTGGTAAAGTGTGAGAATGAGATCGTCTGGCATGTATCAGGCACCAGCCGTCTCAATTCTCAAGAATATAAAGGGCTAAACCAATCAAAATTTGTCATTGACGCAGCTGAGCTTTCATATTATCCCCAGACAGGTACGGGATGAAAAGAAATGTAATACGCATGATCCATGGCAGTTATAAGGACAAAGGATGATCAATATTTAATATTTTATGCCAGGATTGTATCACTTCCGCATTCTATATCTCCATGTTAAGTTACAACTTCCTGGTGTAAAGAATATTCGAAGTATCTTACTCGGTCTCACTGGTAAATTAAGTGACTGCCACACTGACTTAAAACCGACCGACTCTTTTCCATTCGAGGCTTATGTCATGTTTTGCTCGACGGGTTATCGATGGGGTATTTGTCTTGTTGTTGTGTTCATGTATATTTTAAGAAGTTTTGCGGGCAAACTCGCTTTGCTGATCGTTGTCACGTTCTTTTATCGAAACTTAGTAATTGTGTTTTAACTCTCGAGGTATTGTATTCAGGGGGTAAGATTTTGGAAATAGGATCATCAGAAGACAATTTAATGCTTGGCACAGAACTTAACGACTACCCCATTTCCATTTATTTTATAAACTTGAAGTCTATTATCTGCATCATCTCCCTTCTTTCCCATTTATATATGTTCTTCTTCTAAGGCGCCAGATAGGTCATTAGTTAGCACTATTTCTTAGGCATTTCAAATGGTGCATCCCAAATTATCTAGTCGCATGATTATCCAGACGCAAGTACGAAATTATCCTACCAGTAGATAAAATTAAAGTGTAACGTTAATATTTTCTTGCGGTTCTCTTATATCGTACTATAAAATCCTCTGATAAAAAAGAATAATTATTTAAAAGAACAGAAACAAAATACAAGTTAAAGTGCCTGTTATCAGTTAATAATGCTGTGAGGAATAATGGGACGGCATTATTCTCTTGTACTAAGTATGTACTAATAATGTGCCAGACAAGGCTTTGTCGCTGTGTGTGTGGGACGGGGGTGGGGGAGGGGGAGTGCTGTGAGGAATTATGGCTGGTCACAATTTTCTTGTTCTTAATATGAACCAAACATTTCCCAGATAAGACTTTGTTGATAGAGGGGGGAGTGCCCCCATACAAACCTGGGTCGTCCACTTAGTGCAGACATTGTACAATTTTCACTTGAATGAATTGGAGAGTGTTAACTACGAAGGATTATGGTTTCTGGTTTCATAGATTCCAATTTCCAGAGAATTTCTTTCTTGCAAACCGTGTCCCGTTGAATTAGAATTTCAAAACAGATTTACCAAGTCCATGCAATCGCTTCTTCATGTTTATTCACTATGTGAGCTTGTGAGGAGAGAAGATGAGGCTCCTCTAAAGATCTTCACAGATATTCCGGCGGCGGTAGGATCAAACTAACTCAAAACTAAATCTAGAGGATTCTTTTTATTCAGGGCAGGGCTATGCCCAATGGAAATTATTAATCACTTATTGCGGTATTCGCAGTAACGGGTTTAGGTTTAATATGCTTGGATTTCCATTTGAAGTGAATGAGTGTAAAAGTCCATTGTTGAAGTCGCAATGACCCATATTACAATGGCTATAAATAATCGAGATGTGTTTAAAACTTGTTGTCAATTGAACGTGATCTACATGTACATGTAGGTGTCTCCTTTTGCCAATCTTATCGAGTAGAAATATACTTTCTTGTTGCATTAAGGAGTCTACCTATCTTTGACAAAACAGCAAACAAAGACACACAACAAGAAGAAAGCTATCTAATTACATTTAAAGCATTGTTCATGGAAGAGCATTTACTACTGAATTTCGAATTCACTTTAAATCTGGTTCAGCTTGGATCTAGGAAGAAGAAAAAAACCAAAGAACATAATCATATCCATTGCATTGGCCCAATATACAATTCTTCCGATATTCAACAACATTTATAATGAACATTTCCTTTTTATACCTGACGTTTCCAGAAAAAAAGGCTTACATAAAGTAAAAATAATCACATAAACTTCGGATGATATGTGAGAACCCCTAAAGTCCATGGGTCCCAGGGCGGCATAAATACGAACTGCTCCCCTCGAATAAAAATTGTACTATTCTAGTTTCCTCGAAGCCTTGGACATCATCATTGATTTCACTAGAGCCTCTCCAGGCAGTATATATTTTAAACTATTAACCCATTGCTGGGCTAACTGTTTTTTCTTTTGTTATGTATTCTCATCAATCGACCACGGCTTGAAACTTGTAGGGGTCTGAAAAATGTAGCCTTTGTTGTGGTTGATATAACCTCCATTCTAGTGGATGAGGCCCATGAACATTTTTGGAGTTCAATAGTTTCATTTCCTGAATTTAAGGTTCGTTTTTTCCGCAAACTAAATTTAGAAACTAAACTTTACTTTAAAACTTAAAAAACTGCCCAACAAGTAGCGTATGGCAGGCTCTAATCCTGTTGCACGCGATCTTTATTTAGTGGGTGAAAGCCGAATTTGAAATTACTCCAAGCAAGCCTAACTTTAAAAACTCAATACATATCCTTCCGCAGTGGTTCAACTTTATATTCCACTTTCATACTTGGTTACGAGCAGTCATCCACATGATCAAATCTAAGAGAGCTACGAGAATATGAACATTGACAGATTCTTTTGCAAAAGAAAGCAACAGAAAGGGCAATATCACGTGAAATGAAAATATTTCGCACACCACAGACCTTGTCAATCTCGAGATTAAAATGCCAGCAGTGGAATAAACGAATGAATTGGATTTGTGCTGTTTGGCTTCAAAGATTTTATGAAAAGGTGTATATGATTTTGACTCATTTCCGTTATTAAAAACATCAAGATTCATGCCTGTCAACATCAGTTACAGAAAAGAAAGAAAGAAAGACAAATTATGCTAATGGTCATTGAGTTTTACACATATTAACTTTTAATCAATCAAATTTTTACATCAATGTGCTATTAAATAGTTTGTTTTTGAAGAGCCATTGGTCGACTGAATCTCGTTATGAAATTGTGTCGATTTGAACTTCAGTTCCCTTTCTATGGAAGATTCAGGATTTTGAAACAAATGCCAGTGCCTTCTGGTCGATCAGACTTTATTCGAAAGTTCTTAAAAGCTGGCCGAAAAATTCATGTAAAAAGGGGCGAATATTCTTTTTAAATGTCTATATATCAGTATTTCTTCAAAAAGAAAGGTGGTCTGGTCAACAACAAATAATGTTTGTTTCTTTTTCTAATTCTTCAAGGCAGAAATTATAGTAGGAGGGGATCAGATAAATATAGTAGCCTTATGTTCTAATCTGAGCTGTGTCAATGCCTAGCCAGTCACCGAATTTCATGGAAATCATTTCTAGAGTCATTACAGTCAGGAAACTCTTCAACGACCTATGTAAACTGAACCTGGTAGGTTACACGATCGGAGTTCTACGCTTTACATAAACACACACACACAGTCACCCACACACACATTCAAATACACACCGATACTCGCCCACGCCCGTCAACAAAATAAAAACACAAACGATGCCTATGGTAACTCGATATGGTAATCGCATTATCATCAATATCCACTCCGAGGTAAAGAGTAAATCTACTGAATTAAATATAAACATGGTCTAGCACCAAATATATCCATTGACCAATACTCTAACAAAAAAATGAATATATTAGGGTCCATCCAAGATTGTCAGAAAGAGGCCGAAATGTATTTTAACCCCGGAAACGATTTGTTTTCCTATGCAGACGATACAACTACCACAGAATAAAAAAGCCCAAAGATTGTCACATTCATTTCCACAAAACTTTAAAAAAATTCCTAGCAAGAGACGCCTGGTCGCTAGGTAAAGAACTGTCGGGACATAGGGTTTGCCTCGGGCCTTTATCAATGTACGCTATATCACAATTCTACACGCATCACTTTACTTTACATTATTATGAGGCAATGATTTCCCTGGGTGTAACAGCAACCTTATTCGACTTCAAAAATATTTGAATAATACGATGCGCCTAAAACGGAAATTGAAGAACGACAATGGATTATTTTGATATTACCTTTTCCTTTACTCCTCGCTCAGTCATACTTTTCCAAATCTTTCGTTCTAATAACGACCCATTTTAATTCACCTCTCTCTTCCCTGCTATCTATATCTCTCTCTTTATACTATCGTTTCTAATACAGCGCTCTTTTATCCGAACAAATTATGGATCTGCCGGTCAGATCCTTGCCTTCTGATATCTATATAAAAAATAATAGGAAAATGATTAATAATAGGTTTATTGATGAGTACAGAAGGGTAATTTAAGACTGCAGAAAACTTCTTAATTTGCTTGTAATTATCTTCCTCTCATCTTTTCCCCCTTTTTTCTTTTTTGTTTAGACGCAAAGGGACGATTGATTGCTCATCCGGTTCATGACATTGTAGTCATTATTCATAAATTATGAAAAGGCAAGGCTATTACCAAACTAAGGATCAATCACTTGCGTTCTTGTAACTATAAAGCTAAACTCTAAGACAGATTATAAAAACATTTATTCACGGAAATTGATCCCTGCGGTGGCGGAATCTGTAGAGCAGGTCGTCTGTCAATTTCTATAATGCATTAAAGATTTTTCTTTCGATTGAGCTATTAAGAGGGTTGGGAAAAATTAGCAACAGTCGATTTATCTCATTTCTAGGCAAATCCCTTGAGCGTTTTAAATCATGGATTAAAATGCAAATCTTCCAACGCACTTCAATCATTCCCCAGCGTGTCAAAATCAACTCGCGATGTAATTGTGTAATCTATATTAATGCACAGCGTTTGCCTGGACAGTTTAGAGGTCCGGATCGAATTAGTAATAGTCGATTTATTCCACCTCTGCCTAGATTTATTTATATTTAGGAACCCTGATTATTATATTGATCGCGCGGAGGCGTAATGTCAACCATGAATGTATTGAATTACGAAGCTCATTTGAAGTCATATCATGATTACTTCTGATCCATTGTTATCACAATAATTCTCAATGTTATAAGTTTAATATTGAGTGGTGAAGTTCACTTTCGGTTGAAACGAAAAATAATTGATGAGCTTTCTCATTCCTCTTACGTCAGTTTGGACGGATAACAAAACAGAAATATCCCCTGAAAAAGACTGCTTTTCAAATGCCCTCAGTTTAGGAATTCGACGAGAATTAGCTTAAGTATCTTCAGCAAACTTTCGTGCCACACGTGTGTGGGATCACTTATAGGCCTACGTATTTGTGTGTGCAGAACATAGGCTCTTCAGCAAGTCTATGTAAAGTTTGATAATGAAAAACCCACACAGTATCCACCAAGTATCTACTACATAATCAGCCTATACGATTTACCAAACACGAAAATATGTTTTGCTCGCGATGTAAGAAATTCTATGTTGCTATACTGTATTATTACTTCTACACAAAGAGTAGACATTGCAACGTAAGCCCTTTCACACCGGGCCATACGTATAGTTGCGTACCGATTACGCCGATCGTACGCTGCCCAACGCTGGCCTACGTAACTATACGCTGAGGTGCGCAAAGGGGTACGCGAGATAGACGCACTTTCGGCGTGGACGCTAGACGCAGAGAGTACGCATTTTTTACGCAAGTCTACGCAACGCTATACAACACTACGCTACAGTACGCCAACCTTCGTTCACACCGTTCACACCGACGCCGAATTGATGGCGCATTAAATCGGCGAGCAAAGCGGCGGCAAAGCGTAACAAAGCTTAATTAAAGCGTAAAGACCGTAATAGAGCGTGAGAAAGCTTTGAGCAATTCGGGACATTCGGCAAGAGCGCCAAAAATTTAAACTCTGTTAAGCTTTCCTACACTTTGAGCAAAACTTTGATAAGCTTTGTGACGATTTGATAAGCTTTAATACGCTCTCCCCGCTTTACTCAATTCGTGACAGATCGCCTCAAATTTGTAAACAGTTAACACAAAATTGGCGCTCTTGCCGAATGTCCCGAATTGCTTAAAGCTTTCTCACGCTCTATTACGGTCTTTACGCTTTAATTAAGCTTTGTTACGCTTTGCCGCCACTTTGCTCGCCGATTTAATGCGCCATCAATTCGGCGTCGGTGTGAACTTAGCATAACAGATTGCGCACACAGTAAGCAAACGTACCCAGCCGTACGCTACCGAAAGCAAACCAGTACGCCAGGCCTACGTAAACATACGCAACCCTACACCTCGTATTCGCAATCGTATGCGTAGGTACGCCAATTGCAAACGCCGTAGGTACGTGGTGGATATGTACAGGGTACGTAACCATACACCATCGTACGCCAGCCTACGCATTACCTAAGCAGGGAATATGCCGAAGCAACATTTTTTTCATGAAAACGCAGCCTAATTTCGGCGTATAAGTTTAATTCTCTACGCAGATCTGGTGTGAAAGAGGCTTTAGATAGATTCTCAATGAACAGCTATGTCTTATGGGTTCATTAATTAAAGTACGCTACGCACTCATAGAAAAGGACGCTAACGGAACCCAGGTCGTAGGGTATCAGGTTATCTTTAACCTTCGTCATACTCCCCAACCATGTATCTATAGAATGCCAGAAAAGGGTGTTTTTATTTAAAGATAACTTATATTCATTCTAGCTAAACACTTTCCCTAGGTGATTGGTACACTTTTAGGTAGTTCGTTTGTTGCAGCAGAAGTGTGGGAGGAAAAGCGGAAAGAAGAGATCATAGTGAACCTGCCTGTGGGGAAATACTATTTCAAAAGATTTATTTGAACTCGTATCGGTGCCATGAATATAGAGAGGGTTACATGAAGTTTTTTTTTATAGCAGACGATTCGACCGCGCTAACACCTGAACTTGATAGGGCGATTGCATTGGGAGGAAATGCTCGAACACCGACTGAGTTGTAATGAATGTAAATTGACTAGAATATGATTCATATATCATCTGATTGGAATTCAAATTAACTAACATTAGCAGATCTGAAATCTTAAGCTGGATCATGATGCTGCTGGGTGCCGCTCAAATAATCCATTTATATTAAGGAATGTACACACTATTTATTGCTACAGTTTATTGTTTTGCATAATACAAATAGTTTAGTAGCTAGAGGTGGAACGTGATTACCCCCAACTCCCTCCCCATCGGATAGCGAAATGAAATGTAAAGGGAGAGAGAGAGAGGGGGAAGAAAATGTGTCAAATACCTGATATCTGTTACCGATCTCATCCCATACCGGCCACATAATCTGCCCGCATTTATTTTTTATTTATCCATGCGGGATTGGTATCCCCCCCCCACCCCCCCCCCCTCCTTCGCCAACCACTTCCTACTTATCGACTAGACCCACGCCTTACCACTTCGCACTGGTACCTGCGCAACAAGGTAAATTACTTTATCGAAGATACTAGTAAGGGCTGCTATAACTATTATTCATATATACCACCATCGCAATCAAAACCCATGGGACACAAAATGCTCCTGGGAAGCTTTATTATATTTCTACATTCCTATCGGCAACGCAGTCATCGATTAACCTCCATCTTATTCAACCTGCGCTCATTTCCTCTTCTCTGTCATTTTCTGAATGATTATTATCCTTTACCTTCTTCCAATTCAACCAGATTCTCTCCATTACCCCTTATATGAGCCTCCCCGCACTATCCTTTGCAGAATATCAAATCGGTATCATTGATTTTAACATTTTCCCCCGTCTCGGCAAATATGAAAGAAGCTATTTTTCTGATACTTTCCCTACGAAAACATAAGCACAAAAACAGGTTATATTCCCATTCTTCACTCCGTTTAAAGAAAAAATAGTAAATTAAAGGTGCCTTCTCAACAGAGTTTCTTCATCGGAACAGCCTTTCAACACACTGAAAAGTATGCATAAGGACATGATAATTGCTCACTAAAAAGATAATAGGTTTTTTCACAGTGATGTAGTCCCATTCTTTAAAATCATTATTCCCACCTCAGCAAAGTTTAAACGTTAGACCCGTTCTCACATAACAATTAGTGCGGTGTGGATCGCGATGTGGATAGCGATGCAAAGATTGATTTTTCTTGGGCGACTATTCACACATGGAGAAATCTCGATCGACGGCAAGAACGATCGAACTGCGCGTGCGTGAATCTCGACGGTGTATGCGCGCTTGGAATCTTGGGATTAAATAAAGCGATTGTTTGCTATTGTCCATACCATTAACACACACACAGCACCCGGCAAACTATCGTGATTAATCTGAAAAGTCGCAAGACTTACTTCGAATCGCGAAGATTTGTGAAACTATTCCGTCTACACACGTTAAAACACAAATTTTCGGATCGCGATGCAAAAATTGATTTTCAAAACTCCTTTTTTTTCTGTAGGTGTGAACGCCCTTATAGTTGCGGCTTGCAGCCTACGCATTGTACGTGAGGCGGTAAGATTAAAGAATTTACGGGAAAGACGCCATCGTCTACGGAATTCATACACCCAATCGTTCGGACCGTCGCGACGCGTCGGTAGTATCCCTATAAAGCTTTTACACCTGGCGTCTGACCTAATTTCAAATTTTTGGTACATTTCTTGCCCCAAATGTTGGAATGTCAAATGCTCCGGGGATAAGCCTCGATGCGAGTTGAATTACCTGGTTTGGGAGCAGGTAAATGGGGGAAGCAATGAAGTAAGAGATTGCCTCAATTCGGGTCAGACACCTGTCTTCTCATACTCCGCCTGATAGCTTCATTTAGACGGCTTTTCGCATAGAGGATATCCTCAATTCTTTGTCTTGCATTCCTTCCAAGAACATCTTCGGGCCTGAAACCATTTATTTGAAAGCAAAATAAAGGTTTTGTGATCCACAGACGTCTTATTGTTGTTGAATTACCTGTAAATGCACTAGTTATCGAATTTATTGAAATGGTGCGGACTCCCGGCTTGACTCCCGATTTTGCTATGGTGAGAATTATCACATTGGGTTTGTTTTTCTTCTATTTTAGCGACCATATGCACTGCAGATATAATTTCTCGATAAGCGATCACACCCATGCATGACCCCACCCATTACTTATTCATTTCAAAATGCTGAGATGATTTAGTACTATATAGTGTCATGTTTAGCCACCCAAAGTAATTTGGTAAATATTGATTGGAAAAAGATATCAGCGATGGCTGACATCCAGTCAATCAGAACCCTTGGGACCAGATCGGCGACGGACACCTCAGAACTATCATCTGGGGCCCGTCTTATACAGATTAATCCAAATCAATCGTAAGCCTTCTGATCAATCACAGTTTGCAGTCTCCTATCCCGTATGTAAATAGTTGCGATTGATATCAATCGCAAATAACTTGTTATTAAAATCATACTATGTCCCTTCTGCATCCGAGGACATCACAAAGAAAGAAATACTGGAGTTACAAATTCACACGAACCGGTGCACATAATAACCATGAAGTCGCTCTCAACCGAATCCTCACATTTTTACTTTGTGCGATATTACTTTCAAACTTTATAGTTCATAATCCGCATTTGACAATATGGGACCTAGCGTGTTAATTGCTTGATACATGAGCCTTCGGAACGTGCTTTGGAAAGGGTTGGGCATAGTATCATAGCCTGTGCAATTAAATCATTTTTTCCTATCGGAAACTCCATGTTTGGGGGTTTATATCAAGTTTTCTCATCGTTCCAATCATGGTTTATGAAACTTAGTGTAAGATTGTTTTCGAATATCTCTAGCCCCACGTCTGGGGCTCAACATGCTCAAGGAGTAACTATTACAGTAAACATGAAACCAAAGACCCCTGTTTCAGTGTGTAGGCGTTCCATGTCGTTTAATTAGCACACGGCTCTAAAGGTTGTGTAATTCTATCACCCTATAGTTTAAAGATAAACTCCAGTTCTGGTAAAAAAAATAAAAAATAAAAAAATCTCACAGAATCAGACGAAACTTAAAACTTACACTGAATGTTCAAGATTACAAATAAATGACATGTGCCAAACAATTTTGGAAAAAAATGTATACTGGCTGAGTAATGAGCATAGAGAGACAAGGAAATCAAGGTACATGTAGTACTAGCCCCGACACCATGTGTGTTGTCCCATATATAGCTTTCTGTGTACAGTGCTTGTTACTTTACCAAGACTCGGTCAAATTTATTATGATTTTGATGACTCCAGAACCTTGCAGTGCACACCAATACTTACATGCTACATGATCAACTGTTTCTGATCCTTTCCACACCTTTTCTTTCACAATGCAATCGCATTACCATAACTAAAGTTTATCATTAATGAAACTCCTTTTTGCCATGTCATTTTTCTGACGCTAAGGAAGTTTCAATGATCATGATCGTTAGTGTAAGTATCAATTTAGGTATTTATCGATCAAAATGAGAAAGAAACGGACTTTTCTGATGCACAACCCCCCCCCCCCCCCCTACAAAAATGATATTAACTTAAATATTTTAAAATGAAACGTATGCTGTAAGATAATTCAACGACTATTTAATATTCGGCTTGTCAACTTTTGTTTCGACAATTTGTTCATCATTTTTTATCAATTAATCAAAAAGATGATAGGACGATCACGTTTAGGGCTAGGTGGTTAAGCAAAGGGTGAATAAAACCCCAATACAAATTTTACTTTTTAATCTTATTTAATAGCCAATACCAGTTTATGTTGTTGACGGGGCGCAAAAGCCAACACGTGGCGAAGTCTGGAATAATCCCGATGGTGTGTTGTAAATAAGTGTGCATCATTGATTCATTCGTGTTGTGTTTGCACCCGCCAATGTCACGAATTAAAATGTAAAGCGCTTAGAAACTCGGACATTCCCGATGTATTAAGCGCTATATAAGCAATAATATTATTATTATTATTATTATTATAAAGTTGGATATGTATAAGGAATCGATTCTAGGTTATATCATTGGATGTAGCTCAGTATATCAATACAGCTGAGCGGCGCGATCAAAGTCATTGGCTTCTCACTGTCTCACCCAACCTTAGGCTTGAAACAATGCTGGAGACATTGGTTGATTTCTAGGAGCAGTTGATATAATTATTGACAAGTACCCACACACTTGAGGGTGTCGAGACAGACGAACCCGCAGGAAACATCAAACGACTCGGTTATCAGAGAAAGGCCACTTTCTCAATTGCTCATGTAAAGAAAAAAGAGTTTTTTCCAATAAGTAGCACGTGGCATGCACGGTGTGAAAAGCGTTATGTTCCAACTTCTATCGATCTTGAGATAGCAGCGACCTTGCAGGGCATTCCTGCCCGTCTGTCCTATAAACATAACATTTTGTCGTTGGTAATGTGATGAGGTCGTCCCCAAGCAAGTCGTGTGATTGAATCGGAGAGATTGATTAGTGTAAAAGGATCCACCTCGGAGTGATCAACTTGATCATTTCGACATGAAATTCACAGAAAATAGAAGGCAATCTCGCAACCCATTTGGGTAAAGGCTTCCAGGTAATATATTCATGCTCATTCTGAAGCATACATCTAAAAGTAGCAAATATAAGCATTGGTTGTGCTTTCGAAATGAAAGAGAGAGAGAGAGAGAGAGAGAGAGACTGTTGTAGGCCAAGTCGCGAACCCAGACAAGGATCGATTATTCGTCGCTAAAAGCAATCGAAAATCTGTATCTCAGGAATGCAATGACTTTAAAAAGGAAAACAACATACGTTTTCTTGTAAAAACCACTCTCCCCTAAAAATTGATTTTTGGACTCGTTTATTTATATGACTTTTCAACTTACTGCAGGAACATTTGTTCATACACTGTCTAAAACTGTTTCGCAAAAGCATGCCTAGAATTCACCTCGACATACATTTCCTTTACGTAAATGTTTTCAAGATGCCTGACTTTATTCCCCTTTTCCAGCATGTTTCTCTCATTACACATCTGAATGCATCAGTTTCACATTTCTCTATGCATCAGTGTATGAATTCCATGTTTTCTTTTCTTGTCTTCTTTTACTCTGAATCACAGATACCAATCGTACAATTTTATTTCATGGATCCATTTATATTTATATAGGTATTCAGTTTTATTGACGATGTTTATATATAACTTTTTCAGACTTTTTAACAATCGATTTAATTATCTATATAATTATATTGATGATTTAAACTAGACAACAATTATATCAATGATATTGCCGTTTACAGTCATTTTAATTTAATGTTTCTCTTTTATCTTGTATCTACCGTATACATATACATGTGCATTCAGTTTATTGCTGCAAAAACCATGTAGTTTAGTAAACCATTTTGGAATTGAATTGAATTGAATATGTGTATCACCAATGATGCAGGGGGCGGAGTAGGAAGAAATACCACGACGTACGTAATTCATCTTAATTTAGATCACCCCTCTGCAGTTCTTAAGTGACAATTAAAATGCAAGGACACTTGGGATTCTAATCGATGATCATTCACTATTTGGAATGGATTAGACCTGGAATTATTGGTGTCAGGAGTGGGATATCACGTACTGTAGATTTCCCTAACTCTGTAGGAGGCACAACCCTAATGCCTCAGTCACACCTTTGCGTATTTGGCTTGCGTATTTTTTTTCCTATTTCTTGATATATTCTTGATATTAAGAATTACCATTGCTTTACAAACAGAAAATCGTTTCTTGATATCAAGAAATAGTAATAGGCCTAAATATTAAAACAACTTGCCATAAATACGCAGATATACGTAACCCAAATACGCAAACATGTGACTGAGTCATAAGGCTAAGCTTGGCGAACGTAACGCGTAATAGAGTGGTGAAGTGTGACGTCATCAAAAATCTATTTTTAGAATTTCTCAATTTTTTCTTCATATTCCAAAAGAACATAACAAATAATGTCCAAATGTCGAAAACCAATTGAATATGTTAAGTATTGGCTGAGATATGACCATCTGAATGAATATATGTCCTATGGGAACTCAGTGTTATATGCTCTGGCTCCTAACCATTAGGAGCCAGAGCATATAACACTGAGTTCCTATGGGGAGTATATTTATTCAGACGGTCATATCTCAGCCAATACTTAACATATTCATTTGGTTTTCGACATTTGGACATTATTTGTTATGATCTTTCGGAATATGAAGAAAAAATTGAGAAATTCTAAAAATAGATTTTTATGACGTCACAGCTTCGGTACTAATCTGCGAGACTATGTAGACTGGCGTGGTGAACTGCAATAAATAGACAATGTACTTTACTGGTCCCGACAATGCAAGAGACAAATCTAGGCTTGATTCGATGCTTCATGTAGTTCTGTTTCAGAGTCAAAATACATGTTGAGCCTGTGCTGGCACACTACCCTTGCAATAGAGTACATTGGGAAGAATCATGGACCTATTCTTTGTAGGTTCATGGAAGAATCCGCCACGGTGAAGTAATGTGCACTCCGCTGAGTACACAGCATTCGACAGTGGTTTTTCGCGAACTTGTTTCGTCAGTTGCGATTATATTGAATCCTCTTCGTTTTAATCACGTTTGCCGTCTCGTCAAGCGTTGATCATCCCTCGACTTTCTTTTCGAGAATTTACGGATAAGTAGATAGATGTTCAAACGTGCGGTAAGCAGATGTAATAGAAAAACAACGAGATAGGAACTGGATGTGGGAACAGAAGTGAGAGGGGGGAGAAAGAGAGATTGTGTGTGCGCGTGTGTGTGGGTTTGTAAGACGTGCGAAACGAGGATAATCATATGTATTCATAACTTCCTAGTGGGGATACACTTTCAACTGTGGATATCCCCAGTTGATAACTTTCGTATTTGTTGCTAATTTTAGTAGAAGTGACCCCAGAGGAGTCTACTACCTCTTTCCTGGAAGAGATTCAAGACATCCACATTTTCATAGTAAGACGCCACATTTTCGAACGCTACTTTGTGTATTATCTTAGATTTTAAAATTCTGATAATTGAACAACGCCTAGTAAACTCTCACATTAAGCAGGATGCTAAATTCTTGTTATGATTGACAAAATGTAATTTCATTCATTTATCTGGCGTTACATGCATCAAATAAAAGGAAACTTTATTTAAAAAACTCAATTTCCAATATCCCCCATTTCATATGGTTAAAGATATTTAAAGATAAGTATCCCCATTTGGCACGATTTACTTGTATGTGTGTGTGTTTCAGAGAGAGAGAGAGAGAGAGAGAGAGAGAGAGACGGAGAGAGAGAGGGGGGAGGCAGTCAAAAGAATTGAAAAATACCAGTTACAGGAACAATGCTACCAAAATTAAATGAACAGTTTAATAGGGAAGGAAAATGACAAGGTTTGCACTATAGATGAAATGGCACGTTTACATTCGCTCAATCATAATGCTATTTTGTTTAGGGATATAGACATTTAGTGTCCTCAAATTTGTTGTTATTTGCGGGATTTTATATCGCACAAATCTACAGATATGGAACGTTTATATTTCATTGTTGGGTCACCTGATTTCTTTTAGATTGCTGTAAGTTTGCTGTGATATCGATGACAGAAATTAAAGACTGGTTAAAAAAAATCATCAAGTATAAAATTTGTTATGCTCTTTATGCGAAAGTTCGCATGTTTATTATTTTAGTTTTAATGATAGAATTATTTAAATTTCACGATAAGGAATGTATTCGTGAACTTCAGGATTAGGTAAGAGCCTAATTTAACCTATATCATTTGTGAATTTTATGAAAATCTTTTTTTTTTTTTTTTTTGGAAAGCTTATTCACCCCTATCGAAATGATCTTCTAGTCTAACCAAGGAGTTACCATAACTCCTTGGTCTAACCCTTCGAGGGTTTGCAAAGTTTGTTTGTGTACAGATGACGCGTGCCTGGTACAATGCAATCCTGTATAGCGTACAATCTACCGTGGCCGTAAAAGTAACCCCTGAGGAATTCGAAAAGAAAACAGTGCGACACGAAACGTCTTTCTTTCCCTAAGTATTAGTTTTACCTTACAGAGTAAAGGGGTTTTGCTACCATTGACGTTAGCTCATATAGATAGCTGATCCGATGGTTCTTTACGTTAGCTCATATAGATAGCTGATCCGATGGTTCTTATTTCACCTTAACGTTCATAGCATGCATCCCTCCATGTACATCACGATGACTGAATTATATATGATATTGCTTGTGTACAGGCTGATTAAATCAAAGGACTGTACAGGTTTGAGTTTGGACAGGAATTTAATCTGAAATTTGATTGACTCCTTTTCTTCAGTTGGAAGGTCAAGAGGGCTTAAATATCTTGTTTTAATAAAAAGATTGACAAATTTAAGCATTTAGGAAGAGCGATGGAAAAACATCACAAACTTTTAAATGAGTTTAATACAAACCTATCTTCATCATTATGACTGATCGTCATATCTCTTAGGTAAAACAAATTCCTTACCACTACAATCTAACCTTTAATTATCTTGGTTTTATTTCTTTTTATTGTAATATAAGAGGATGAGAGAGAGAGAGAGAGAGAGAGAGAGAGAGAGAGAGAGAGAGAGAGAGAAAGAGAGAGAGAGAAGGAGATAGAGAGAGAGAGAGAGAGAGAGATGGGGGATTTATAGCTTCTAATAGCCATGATTGATACGTATTTTCTGATCCATGCTAGTATAATAATATTATAGAATATTAATGCACATTCCTTCGCAATTAACGAAACTCTCCTTGTTCTACTATTTTCTACTCTTGCAATATCCAGTTTTAATAAATATAAGTTTATGTTAGTTTGTTAACCCCACAAAGCATGTGTAGTCATGATTGTTTAGGGCCTTCATGATAAAATACAGTTTAAAAAAACACCTTCTTTCAATCTATTAAACCACATTTACGACCGACGTATTAGTATACTCATATAGGCCCTTAATTAAGTCATGAGATAATGATGCAAAGTATCTACCAAGCTCATCCCGTGTTAGTCATCGTCACACATGCAGCGACTAATACTGCCCGTTGCACACGTTGCTTCATTATAAAGGGGCAATCCAACCCTTGTAATAAGTTCTGAGGTGTCTGTCGCCGGTCTGGTCCCAAGGGTTCCGATTGGCCGGACGTGACGGCCATTGCTGGTATCTTGTTCCAAACTTGAAGTTGAATGAAAGCAGACAAATATCAGGGAATGGCGTAAGTTTGAAATAAATGGGACCAATATTTAACAAGCTATGAATGTACGAAATATGATATCATCACAGCTATGGATTGTGACGTAGTGACGGATAGCTCCCCCGTTTGTATTGTACACAAATATCATTAATTTCCGTTTGTTCTTCCAAGTGGCGTTACCCCTTGGGCAATACTTAAAATATATATACTGAAGAATATATTATTACAGGTCCTAAAAAAAAAGCCCATCCCGAGAAAAAAATATTGATAAAAATTTCATATATCAAAGTTTGTTTTTGTGTTGAACCAAACGGGAAAGTTATCCGGCACTATATCACAGTGACTGTACCGATCCAGCCAATTTGAAGTACTCATACGTGTGGTGATAACAACTTTTAAAATTTCTTATTTTTGTTTCTTCTTCAGACTTCATTCAAACTTTCACCAGCCTACTTCACTGATTTGTGTGCATTCTTTTAGAGTTGTTTGCTATTAGGATTGACGTATGATTGCGCCACTAACTGGCACAGTCTGTGACGTAACGGTGACGTATCACGTGAGAGTGTCATCGTATAAAATGTAATCGATGGGGATAATTAACAGTCCAGACATTGCGTTGATGTGCTGACGTACGGGATAAAACCTTTCCAGGCTTGATTAACGCAGGTATTAACGCAATCAAAAGGACGCCTCGAGTATAAGGGGCACATCTAGGGTTTGCCTTTAAGCTTTGTTTACACGAACACCAAGGTCTTATTCAATCAACATCAACAGTACTTTGTAGAAACTAATGACGTCGCCTACATTATCGTATCAAACCGAAGCAAAGTCTAAGCTTTAAGTCTCCCTTTCCATTAATGTCAACTTTGATTTGCAGAAAACATTGCCACCATGAAACAGGGCCAGATTCATGATATAGTTAGTGACGGCGATGGCAAAAAATCACACCATCAAAGTAAATCAAGGTCGCTCAGTATTAGCTTTCAAAAGGGGGCACACGCAGGTTGCGCCCAACCCCATCTGCATCTGCCTTGTAAACCATGGTGTCACCCTGAAAGAAACCAAACTCCAGGACTCAGATAGAAATCATTAAAGATATTTTAGGAATATTCTCTGTTGCCAAGTTATTGACTGTGACAGACTGTATACTTTCACGGGATCCATTAAATCTTTGCCTTGAGAAGCGTGTTTCGGATCAGAATGCTCATGTCAATAAGGGTTAGGCTTCATCCTGGCTTGAAGTGCATTACTGGCTATTTGGAGCAACGTGAGCAAAGCTATTAAGAGTATCGCAAGGCATCCACTAAACAAAAATGCCAATGGCGTATTTTGAATGCACAAGATGGAGAAGAACAACAACAACAACAACAAGAACACGAACAAAAACAAGAAGAATGAAAAGGAACGGAAGAGAGAGAGAGAGAGAGATAGATAGAAAGAGAGAGGAGAGGGGTATTATGCCTGACAAAACGCAACACACGGCTTCTAAAGTGATTCACATTGACTGGTTTGGCATTCAGAAGAAAGAGAAGTTAGTATGATAAGCAGGATAACGAAGCCAACATTTCGGGACCAAGATATCCATTATATCGGCAGACATCGAACTAGAATTAACTGGTAACAAAACTTTGGGCACAGGATTTACAAAATCGAATATTTTTTTTTTTTCTGTCAGTCTGTCAGTCAAATACGGCAAGTGTTTTACATTTCCAGCTATTTAATATCTGCACCTTTTATGTGGTTTTGATTTAATGAATGTGAATGTGGACGAAGACGTTTGTATCTCATAGGTCATGTGGGAGAGGACGTGGGGTGAAACTCTCTTCCTAACAAGGATATGTGTAGAAGTTTTGAATTTCCGACTATCCCCAAAGATTAATACAATATAGCAGACCTGCCTTAACGAGACCGACCTCCCTCGAGACTTCCACGAGACCAACTGTCCATGAAACCGACTGTCCGGCCATGAGAGCCGTCAGATAAGTGTCACGCTTGGGATACGAGCTGCGTTCTCCGAGGACACATTTTGACCTTATTCTTGTCTTCTTCTCCTCTTCGCTTCTTGCAGGAATATTTTAAAGTCAAGTCTCATCTGAGCATCTGATCAAGTTTCAACAGGTCACGATTTCTTGCATGTGACACCGGATCGAATGCAAAAAGGTAATATAGGTCCTTATTTTTTCGACTTATTCAAACGCTCTTAAACTAATAACTCATCAGATCAGTATTTGCGTAAGCTGTCATGACAATGCACCTTCATCTGCTTATTCGAGTTTCTTCTTAGTCTACTCCCCCGCCCACCCCTTAGCCTTTCTCTCACTCAATCGAACTTTTCTTTCTTTTTCTCCATTTCTCCTCTCTGCCTTAGTCTGTCTCTTTTTATCCCCTTTCACCTTTCACATTCTCATTTGGTCATTCTACCTCTTTCTTCTTACTTTGTGACCGTTTAACCTCGTGCGTGTAGCCGATCATCAGAGGGTAAATCGAAATGAAATTAAGAAAGCTATTTAAGAGGGGCTAACTCTTCAGTTCTATACTTTCTAAGAATGAGTAATCACTGAGCTTTCGTATTGTACACGTTTTGTAGCTATTTGGAATGCACTATCTTGATAATATGATTTTCAATGCGCAGTCATTTTATACCGTATGGCAGAAATAATTATACAATCAGTGAAGTGCAAAAGTTTACGTGACTACATGTATGTACTTGTATCTTAAATGATAAATGATTAAGCAAAACAAGAAATTGCAGACAATTCTTGCATTTGGACTAAGTACTACAATTATTCCTAGTCATTAATTTTACTCTTTACCGGACAACTTTCCACAAGACGCTAAGTAGTAAATCTAATTATATTCATCCTCATCCATGTATAGACAGATAAACGGACAATTTAGATAAAAACTACTTCTAAAATATCGGTGTTTGGCATCCACAGTTAATTTGAGTTTGAATAAAATATTTCCATAGCCATCCATAACATCGGATAGCTGTTAGGTGTCTCATTGGACAATGAGGTTGATAACATATTTCAGGAAATATTTTAAAGATATAAATCAGTCAATATCTATTCATGAATTAAGTGGACAGGAATATTGCATTTGCCATCCATCTCATGCGGAATGAACACAAGTGACAGGAGGTGGATAACTTGTGTAAAGGTTAATTATGAGATCATCTCTGCAGTGCGACTTGATCAACAATCCTTTGCAAAGAGAGAGAGAAACAGATATATAGATATTAGGAAATTATCCTAAAACCTCTGATGACATTTATCGCCAGATTTCATGCTGTTGTTGACACTAAATAATGATAATGGAAAGAGGACTTGAATTTCTTATTATTATTAAATATTTGGCATCACCTGTGCCTGGGAGCTGAAGGGCAAACTGAACCACTGTAACCCTCGGCTCTCTCTTCCCGGTATAACTAATTGGGGTGTGCAGGTGTTTAGTCGAATAGGAAAGAGAGACAAAATGGTGAACATAATTCATAAACATACATTTATTTCGTCATCAATTGTTCTTTCTATGACCATGATTGCAGAATGGCTGAAACAACTTCCTGTAAACATTAGTTCCATGCTTTAAACAACCTACATCAGATTTGTTATACATGAACATTTTGTAAAATATTCATTTATTTTTACATCAAGAGGCAGACAATTTAGATCTATATGTTTTAAGCAAAGGATTTGTAAAAGCCATACTCATCTTCTCTTGTCAAGAATTTGTCCAGATTTGTGAAACACAAATCTTAATAAAGACATAAAGAGAAAGGAATCATAGCCATAGTTTCTCTTTCATAACCTATAACACGCATTCATGTTTCGATATAGACGCCTTAAAGGGATCCGGTAACTTTGTCTCAGATTCTGAAACAAAATTCTGGATTTAGCTCATGATGCAATGATAATTATAAACCTTTAGTTCAGTCAGGAACCCCATGACTTTTACAAGCCGATCACCTGTCTGAATATCAAGATATTTATGATTGGAATTACAAATTTTGAAAACCGTTCACCTGACGGTTTTCATAACACTACAGTCTATTGGGGAAAACGAGTATGGTAAAACCGGTCACTCAAAGATTTTTACTTTTTTAAGGCACTTCTTGATCATTTTGAAGCACCATTTTTGTAGGGTTTCAATATTACACCATATCACAGACACTGATAACACGTAGGGCCGTGTATCTCAGATTTAACATTGTTAAACGATCCCTTTGTATCTTTGTCTCAGATTCTAAACAAAATCCTGGATTAAGCTTATGCTGCAATCATAATTATAAACCTTTAGGTCAGTTAGGAATCCCCTGACTTTTACAAGCCGATCGCCTGTCTGCTTATCAAGGTATTTATAATTGGAATTAGAAATGTCAAAAACTGTTTGCCAAACAGATTTGAACAACACTACAGTCTATTGGGGAAAATGAGAATCGTAAACCCGATCACTTACATTTGCATTACTTTTTTGAAGCATTTTACGATCATTTTGAAGCGCAATTTTTTGATGGCTTCACTATTATACCATATCACAGACACTGAACACGTAGGGCCATGCATCTCAGATTCTTAAAACTGGAAACATTTTTAAACCATGCCTTTAAGAACGCATACCTTTAACATTGAACCGGTTAGGTGATCTATAGGGACCATTCTCTCTCACTTCACAGAACACTTATTTCCATTCTACCATGTAACACGCTGTCAGGATTGATCACACTTTCATGTTTCTCATTAATGAGGCGTTACATGAATGTCCTCTTCTCATGCACGGTGTGTCCTTCACTTTACCGCCATGTATCTTTATTTATTATAAGTCTCGCTAAGCAGCGTATCAATATCTTCTACCTGTTTTTTTTTAACCCATTGCATACTGGAAAGATTTGGTTTGCCAATGAGTTAAGGTGGAATTTCAAGGATGCGGCGCAGCTAGAGGGAATGTATGAGACCCCCCCCCCCCCTCCCCATCCACGTGGACGATCTTACTTACATTTTCTTCTTTGTGGTCATGATCATATATTTGTTTTGTATTTTGTATGTTTTATGCAATTCTATTTTCTATTGCATGTTTTGCTTTTACATGAATACATATGGTTATTTAAAATTCAGTTCAGTTCGAATACATTATTGATCTAACTCCCATGCAGTGAACATCCTATAGACACTCCCTATTACTTCTCTTTGAAGTAAAACGTGGTCAAAATATGGCGTAAATAATAGGGCTGCGCGATGATAACACCCCCCCCCTCCCCATCGGATAAACGAAATTTTTAAAAAGGAGGCAGAGAGAACAAGAAATGGAGGGGGCAAACAGAAGATGGTACGACCGTCTTGCACACCCGTCTCTCTCTTCAAACCATGATGTCTCGCATTTTATTCACCTAGACAATCTGATGGCACCATCCCCCATCATCTAATGACACCCCCATGGGTAGACCGACACTACGCCTCTATTACAAGGCCGGATATATATACTGTCCCATCCCAAAGATACTCTAAAGCGGCAAAAGATTAACTCCATCGGGAGAAAATAAATAAAACATGTGAAAAGAAGCAAAATCATCTTATGGTAGTTTCCTGTCGCTATCCGTATCTCAGACAAAAAGAAACCTTTAGTGACATTTACCTATAAGGATGCAAATTAAAAAAAAGCCTTTTTAGCATTACCTGTCACATGCTGTCAGGCTAATGGCCTCCTCAACAAGTCTTAATATTCTAATTGCCCCAAAAGTGTTTGGTAATAGGTCATCGCTGCCATAAGAATGATGGATTCGTTAAGAAAACTAGACACTGATATAAAGGGTTACTTTTTTAATCTTTTTGTAAACGCCAAACGAATTAATTGTAGTGCGCTATTGATTGTAAGGAAAGGTTTATATTATGGTGCCGGAAATTCCCACAAAACGTCTGGGTAGCTTTACAACAGCTTTAAGGCTCCGTATTACTATTTCATTTCCATAGGGAAGACAGGAACGGGAAGCTTTGATAAAGCTGCACAACCATACATCGGCTCTCATCTCCGTTCGGAATGTATTTATTTCCACGAGAGTTGTCTTTCCTGTTTAAAAAAAATATCATATGATGAACTTGTATATATATATGATAGAAACAATAATACAATATGGATAATGCTCCGTTACGGCAATATACAAAATACTAAAAACTATTAAAATAGAAATCCTCGAGACTTCACTTCTTCATAAGATTTTATTTATTCGAATACTGAAACCGGGCATAGTAAAGAAGTGAACTCTCAAGTATTTTTTATTTCAACTGTATTACTAATTATTTGTATATATATTGATTATATCTTAAAAACCATCAACAAATTAGTTATTTGACTACGTTTATGTAATTTGGGGTTGAGATTATTTGCTTGTTGTGAACGAAAATACCTATATGTAATCTTCTCACGAATGTTATACATATAATAGTTTGAAGAAAAAAAACATAAAATATATTATTGGCTACAACACATTTCACTGTGTGTTTAAAAGGGGAAAATATTAAATCAGAACAATTGTGATCTATCAAATTGAAAATCTCTAATCAATCTCTAATCTAATTCAATTCTTGCATCAGCTATGCGGAGCTGAATTAAGATTAATTGCATTAAGCTACAAAGGACACAGAGTTTTCTTTAAGTTTCAGTTCATGACAATGTAGGATGCTATGGGTGCCTGAAGCAAAGGAATCTTGTCTTCCTGTTGCCTGGAATCCAATGCATCAAATAAGATACTCCAGGGAGTAAGCTGTGAACACAAATCAAAGCCCAATTCATCCTAAAGTGCATATAAATGTTAAACTTAAGCACCGATCATGAAAGATATCCTTAACACGATAAGTAACCCTCCAGCTAGTCGCATTTTGAAAAGAAGGGATACAAAAAGGGGATTGCAAAAAATAATAACAAAACAAAAGAAATATCCAAAACTTAAAACGCGAAGTTGAAGATAAATAGATTTTTAGAAACGCAAACCATATCACGAGGGAAATAATAACCTGACACACATAATTTGTAGGCAGTATTACGTGAAATAATGGTAGATACCCCCCCCCCCCCTCCCCCGACTCGAGAAAAAACTAATACAAATCATACGATTCGAAAATTTACACATGTATTCAACAGTTTATATTCTCTCCGAATAACCCAATATATGTCATAATCAAAATGATAATAATAATAATAATATATATAATACAAACATAAACAATAATACTAACACAAACAATAATGAGTATAATAACAAAAATAGTGAGAATACAGATGATAATGAAATAATAATATTCCTCTTCGAATCAGTATCACTGTCTGAAACCGTCTTGCGTCTTTCGATCCTTCTTTAATTTCCACAAAATATCAACGATTGAGTACGTGTGCCCCCTCTCCTGCTGTTCACCTAAGAAACGACGTCCCGACTCTGGTTTCAATTTGAAGGGTCCATAATGGTGCTATGCGACATTTGTGGTGGGATTTGGAAGCTACACCTGCACAATGACTCATCGCTGTTTCAGAATCGCCATGGGGTATATTTGAGAGACGGACGTTCTCGAATTAGGGCGTGTTTATGCTTCACTTTTTCTGGCCAGAATCAGGCATCTGTTACGCGTTTAGTTTAAAACACGGTTGCGTCCATGCTTACTTTTGTAGAATCACCGAAAAACGGCGATCACGATCGCCGATCGTAAACTCACAAAAAGATGCGTTTACAATTTGTAAACGCGTTTAAATGGGGTCAACGCACTGACCTCTAGTGGGTCTACGTAGCATGCACAGTGAAGGTTTGCGAATCCAGCTGGAAGACCAATTAAGGCCACACAGGGGGAATTGCCTGGATGAGCCAGAGAAGTAAGCATAAACAGCCCACCGTGGAACTGCGATTACGATGAGCGTTTACGATGAGCGTTACAAATCGCTCATTCTGCCTTCAAAATTTAAGCTTAAACGCACCCTTAAACGTTTTATTTCAGGTTTATTGTTTTCTGGGTTGCAACGATTTTTTTATTTTGTATAATAGAGAGGTGTTATTGGCAATCGTTATCATTCTCTCCAACATTTAAGATGAGAAGTTGCAATCGATGCTCTGGAAAATGATTGCATTAGGCATGCTATTAGTGATATAAAAATATATCTTCATGTACACATATCTGCAAATTTCTAGACTGTCATTTTCAGAAAACTGCAAATGAAAAAAGGTTGCATAGTCGCGTCTGATGGGGAATGAAAAGATATTTAATACCAAAGGCAATATTGCCGTGAACATGTACCGGGGACCTATCATTTGGAATTCGCTTCCCTCATTAATCAAAAATCTCAATCGCTGAATGTTTTTTAATGTAGGTTTAAAATTCTAATTTGAACCGTTTGTTTCATTTGTCTGTAATATGATAAACCAGGCACTGTGTTGTGTATTTTGTCTCTATTGTTGTCTGTTTTGTCATGTCCTTGTAATCTGTTAAACTTTATTTAACTTTTAATTAAATATCTTCTTTAGGTCGGCCACTTATGTGGGTTACTTCCTTTAAGGCTGCTACCTACCAAGCAAATTTTATATTTTTGTACCAATGTATACACATGTATTCTATTCTTGTATGTAACAATGTATAGTTCTATGTAGGCCTATGTATATTAATTCTTTTTAAATTGCTTTGGTGAAATAAAATTGAATTGAATTGAACTTAGCACAAGACCATAACAGCTGACCAGTCGTTTTCCCAAGAGAAGATTCAGGTGAAAAGCAAGCATTATTTGAGCTTCTTCTACATCTACAAGCAGCCCCTGAAAAAGTGCAAAACGTGACCCTTCCGCACACCCCTCAATCTGTCACGCCTTGCTTACACCTCACACGAGCTTGGGGAGGGCTGGAAGAAAAATCATACTCTTTTTTGTTTAAAGGTAAAGACCGGTAGTGGTAAAATTGCAGTTCAAGGGTTTTGGGTGCAAAATATCCATTCAATATTGTTTGAATATTGCCTTGAGAGGTTTAATAGATGGCAATACTGCAACCTAAGTTCGCAATAAAACAGAAATATATGCCCAAATGTTCAATGTTGAAGTACATTCGCGATATTTATCCAGGCCGGATTGATATCATAATTTACTAAATATGTCAATTAGTAGGCGGTTTCCCGGCAAAATTTGTATCATCACGTATTAGTCAAAACATATTCTTTCACATGATTGGTAATAAGAGCTTCCATATCATTTTTTGAGAGGAGGCGTTTCCAAAACTGGTCTATACCTTTAAGTACAAGGTGCTATTGGCGCGTCCAGCATTCGAATCGTATGTTAAAAGGCGGAGTTTCTTTTTATTCGGGCTAGCGCGTTTCCGAGTCCACCACCTCGATGTGTTAATTCCGGTAAATTGCACAAACATCTCAATGGTCGTCGCAAGGCCATTCTCAATCGGGGAGGGGACATATCAGACCAATGTACTCAAGAGCTGTCCGAAATATCTTCAAAAAGCAAATAGAGGGGAAGGGGGCTTCCTTGCCATTACGTAATACGTATATATACATTTTCAGTTGGCCAATTTCAAATTTGCCGACAGTAATTTTTTGATTTACCTTGGGAGTTTCAAAAACTGGTTCAATACCCTTTTCACCCCCTATGACGTCACGCGGCTTGGTGAACGGTCAATGTACTTCAGACCAAAGTGGTCAGTGATACATGTACGAACACATTCATACATTATGCGGATATACGGTCCGAGGATATTTTCACGGACGAATATATGACTGGGGATAGTGGGAAGTGGACACGAAAAATGGAATACGAAAATTTCTTTCTTTCATTGCCGCTGATTTCTAGTAAATAATAGTAATAGCCCAGTTGAAACATTGTTGTTCAATTGTTTTAGACTCTTCTGTTTATATACACTTCTCAATATTTGCCCGTAAAGTTTGCCTTCCTTCCTCACGTGTGAATACACTGTGTGTTTCATGACTATGACGCCCATCTAACTTGTATTTTGTTATAACGGAACATGATTTATGTGTGACATACCGTAGGGTATTGAAATTGAGCTTGCGTTGATTTCTCGAAAATCTTTGCGATCGTGTTATAATCATTTATCGTCGTTGTTGAAACCATTCCTACTGAACGGTGTTGCCTTTCATATGAACTTTCCATTTTTAACAATAAGGAACGCAGCTGTTCTATATACAGTTGGATCCTTCACTTTCTGTCCGTGTCAGTAGAATTAAAAGCTCTTTCCTCTCCTTGAAAAATCACACAAACTGGCCCGTCGTTTGCATAATGTATCTATTCCACATGGTAATGTGTCCTCTACGTTTACATGACATGAAGGTTGATAACATTATGTGTTCAATTTCAGTATGTTTGTTTGTGTTCGTCATGAAATGACTCAAAACGTCTTATTTTCCACCCATTGCCGTCATAACTCTGATTTATGATTGGTATTATCCAGGAGATCTTGATGATCATTATGATCACCATCTGGGTCTCTGCACTCCAACCATGTATAATCAATAAAAGAAGAAGGGACTTACTTTAAGGGCACAATGGATAACATAGATTAAACCATTGTCTACTGGAACCGAGTGGTCCCTGTATTAAGCATATGGGCATTAGAGAATTCGGTAGTCAGCGGGGAATGTTTCTAGGTAGGAAACATCATGTCAAGTGTATACAAAGCCACATAGGCAATGACAGAACTGTTTTGATACAAACATGAAGGTAAATCTATTGCCTCATGCTTCAAAGTACACACCTATTATCCTAATATTCGAGGAAAGGTCATGGTGGATTCGGCTTTTACTTGAAGCTGGGCGGACAATAAATCACAAATACGTTCGCAGATCCTTAATGAATAATGAAAACTTGCCTCACCCGAATACTAATAAGGAAAGCGAGCGACAGCGAGAGCTTAGTTACTAAACCAACATTCATGCTTCGTGTCAAGGCGCCTCTGTCCCAATTTCTTTCATACGGACTGCATAGCACGTAATTAATAAGTCCACAAAAGTATATGTGCTAGGAGAAGACAACTTCATATTTGCTTATGGAACATGTTCATATCTGACCAAGATTGTCAGCCCAGTCGATACATTCTCCCATCAGTTTCAGATGGTAGGTAATATGACCTTGAAATGTAAGTTAGCGGCAACTTTGTGACGTGACAATATCTGCCCTACCCATTCACTTTGCATGCCACTCCTAAAAATTGCGCTGTTGCAAGCACTCATTGAGACTGTAGGATGATATGTAAAAGGATGGATATTACATTGTACATGTAAGTAGATAAAGATGGATACATTTTCTATCAATTCAACAAATAGTATTATGGCAAAATTAGGTTGCAATCAATTGTCAATGATAAAGTGGTAAAATACAAAATGGCAATCAGCATTGATAAAATTACAGATAATAAGAAATTTTTTTTACCTAACATGTTCATATCTGGTGTAGATAGTCAAATGCGATAAATTTCGAGAATATTTTCGTATGGTAGGTAATAATGATCTTGAATTGTATTAGCGAAATCTTAAATAACTTGAATCTCATAAAGCCGTTTTTAAAATAGAAAATACATTGCCCATGCACGCGAGGCATCTTTTGAATTGGGCTATTACCTGCGCTAAAGAACGCAGTTACCTCATACACCTGATATTGAAAGCATTTTTTGTATTCGCATCCACTTGTCAAACAATAATTCAATTCAATTTAATTTATCTTATTAATTCACGAATCTTAGATTAGCCACTGGCTGTTACGCATGTAGGCATGGGAGCGCGTCAAACAAAAGTTATTACCCATGTGCCACGGTCCTGAAGTCAAAAGCCGGCCTTTACCTGGGAAGCAAAATATTCTGAAAATGATTTATTAGAAGAGAATGAGTGGAATGATAACATGGCTCTCTACATCCTCCGCCGAATTAAAGGAAGGCTTGGTATTCATATCTATACTCCTGAGGTTTGGAAGTAGGTCACTTTGCTGAACCCCATCAAAGGTAAATAAACTTTCGTATTGTGTATGTTTTTATGATTATTACAATTGAGAGTGGTTCACTGTAAGAAGGTAAATGTCAAGAAGAGAAACGTTATCTAGTTAAGGGACCTGTGAGGAGATGCATTATTGAAAACGATTCGAAATGTAATGCTTGGATCAATTTTTGAGTAAAAATACAAAAAGCATGCCCCAAACTTCTTCTCTCCATTCCCAGCCCTTAAAAGATGCAAGTCCTTACCAGGCTTAACGGCTATAAAGATATACTGATATTAGGTGACAATAATTTGATAATTCTATAAATAATGATCGCTCGTTTTTCCTGATCTGTCTGTTCATACGTTTTTGTGGTGAAATGAGGGGGAGTTTGCCCTATACACTAAACAAAATTAGAAGAAGTGATGGCGTCCTGGTACAGAGCTTCTTGAGCAGGTGCTTGTCAATCACCCTGTCTTTTGAATCTCATTTTGAATGAATCTACCGACGGCAATGATTTAAGATACACAGGAAGTTGATCCCATACCATTAAAAGAAGCAACAAGAATGATGCATAGTGGGATTACTTCTTCGTCATGAATGACGTGACGGAGCTCTTCATTTATATGATGCACATGCTGCGAGCGACTGGATACCTCAGTCAAAGCTACGAGACCGATACCGAACCGACGACAGACCGAAAACAAATTCAAATTTACACGAATAGCGCCAAATTGGTCAGTTAAGAATCGGTAAAAATCGCGTTGGCGGTGTGTCTGAGGTAAATGGTTGTGTGTGAGAACGGAGCAAGTGTGTCTGAGGTACAGGGTTGTGTGTGAGAACGAAGCAAGGGTGTCAGACAATCCTCAAATAACATTTATTGATTGAATGCACGATGCACAAAATGAAAACCCTTTTCTCGTCGGGGATACATGCATAATCTGCTGAGAAAGCGCAAGAAACACAACGGGAATCGCGTTACAGGATAAACAAAACAAGGTCCTTACGATCACTATTGCCTCTACATTGGCGCCGAGTTTGGCAAGTTTGTTTGTCTTATGGTATGTATAATTTCTTAGTCCAAAGAAAATAAGCGAAGAGGACAAGCGAGACATAATGGTCAGCGATGAAAATGGGGAACAAGGGGTGTCTTTCCCCGGAAACCTTCCATCGTCGAACAGGCTATAACCTTGCGAATATTGTAAGACAAAGCAGTAGAAAATGGTCTCATCCGCCATCAGATCACTGCCGCTGAAAGACGTCAAACTGATGATCTCGGTTAACCTCGAAAAGGTCATTGATATATAAAAGGTAGGCAACTACAGAGAGCCAGGGACAGACAACGAGAGAGAGAGAGAGAGAGAGAGAGAGAGAGAGAGAGAGAGAGAGAGGGAGAGCCAGAGAGAGAGAGAGAGAGAGAGAGTGGGGAGAGGTAAAGAGGGAGAAAGACAGACATACATATATTCAGACAGGCATAGAGAGAAAGAGGGGGAGCGGTATGAAGGGGAGCATGGGTAGACAGACGGATGAATTAGGATGAATTAGGCTTATAAGGTTTGTTATTTGATTTCCTCAGGCCCCTCTATTATAGAAATAAAAGAAGAGGAACTTAAAGTCACTTCTTTCCCCCTTTCCCCTTTCTAAACTTCCACGATGGTGCCATTGGACCACATCACGAGAGCGGTTATGAAAGGTGGCAACACATGCCTTTTTCCAATCCATTTGACTCGGCGGTTTGGCCACACCTGCAACTTCATCCAACCGTCGACCACGTTGTTTATCTACCCTGTAACGGATGCCTGCCGAGTCGCAGTTATTGACTCCCGATGACAAAAGAGAAGTGAGTCGTGATAAACCGCGAGGAAACATGCTCTTGACATTGGAAATTAGGGAATGATTGCTTTTCATTACTCCCATGTTTCTCAAATGAGGTGTTATGACAAGGGCGTCTCAATGATCAACAATCGATATGTGTTGTAATTAGTGGCGTATCATGGCGCTTGTTTTGACCCCTTTCGCAACAGAGTGACCATTAACATTTCGCAGTTTATTTACGGCTCGCGTGGCAGGCCCAACCTCTAAACGCACGGAGATGATCTTGTCACCAGATGGTTTCTTTTAAAGCATTGGAATGGCTTAACACGTTCCTTTAAAGGAAGACGTCCGTTTATTAAGACTACTGGTCATAACTATGAACATCAAAAGAGCGTAAGAAATGCAATGTTCAACTTCATTTTCCCAGTGCTATTTATAATTATTGTAATACCGATACAATAATTTCTAGACGAAGTGTTAATAACGACGGGGTAGCCTTAGGCGGGTAACCATGTGAAATATAGATATAGATAGTATACACAAAATGTATTGACGGAGAAAGAGATGGAGAGAGGGAGAGAGAAAGCGAGATCATATCAAAATCTATGGACAAAGAGTGTGAGCTGCAGAAATTTGTGGTGACGGAAAGAAATTGAAAGGGACAGACATGACTGTGTAGAAGGACAATAAAATTTGCAAAGAGACGGACATTCAAAAATAGATTGAGATGTAAGCGAAGAAAAGGAGAAAGAAAGAGAGAGAGAGAGAGAGAGAGAGAGCGCGTAAGAGAAAAATGGGAGGAGAGAGAGAAAGAGATAGAGAGAAAGTGAGAGAGACAGTAAGGGAGGGGTAACGCATACAAGAAATGAATTAAAAAGAAAGACACTTTATGTATTTGAATCTCAGGGCAATACCTATTCACCTTTCATCTCGGGTTCAAAGCAGGCATCCTATATCTTCAGGTTCGAGGAAACCCTCACATTATTTCCATTTCCTCCCTCTTTAAAATCGATATTTGATTGGATTCTACAAACCATAGGGCATTGTACCTTTATTCGTATTTCTAACTTGTCTAGCCAGACCACAAAATATATTCGACCCTTTGTAATGGTAAGCCTGCAGAGCCGGGGTTAACCTCGTCATCGCCTGCTTAGAAGTTGCACCCCTACCATTCAAGCATAAGGAATGCAAATAAGAAGCACTGTTTCATATCGATAATTATAGTTTTTATTGATGCTTTGATGCGTATACATATGGCTCTTGATATTGTATTGCTTAACGGGGCTAATGTAATACACAAAGAAAGTCTAGGATTTGGGGAGGTGAATTTAAATATAAATAAATTGTTCAGTTTGTCGAATGGGTAGTTCTAAACTAAAACGTTGATACAAAGATAGAAGGGGGTCACCCAAATCTCTTTTCAATTCTCGCTACCCCAAATAGCGTTTCTGCCGAGATCCGGGGAAAATCCTGAAAACGCGCATTGCATTATGGGATAGCTTTTCGACATTACAGCTTCCTGTGCAGGCGCTATATTACTAGGCGCGATAGCGCAAACGTAAAACGCCGTCGCCACACAACGTGTATGCACCGAATATGTCGTCTGCTCGGTCTTGTTTTTTTTTCGCAAATATTTCAACGTTTATTTGAACATTTCATTCGTTGTTTTTTGCGTCTTTTGACATCAGTGACGATTGTTTTCTTTTGTGAGGCTGCACAGTGCTGGGCTCATGATTCCAAGCGTAAGAACCCTGAAAAATGGGGGTGGATGAAGGCCGTGACTTGGGATGGGACTCTATACCGGAAGTTGTAGTGACGACCCGAGAGAGTGAAAATTACCTCGTCTCGCGAATTTCGAGATTTTCGTACCTATTTAGGGTAGCGAGAATTGCAAAGTGTCTCATTTCAGGATCAGAAACGAAATCCACACATTATTACTGTATACAGACCCAATTAGTGGATTACACCTGTGAAGTGTATCGCATTTATTGAACTCGATCTGTCCATCATACGGCGTCACCTGTCTCATCTTCTACCTAATAACCCCCAGTCACATCGCTAAACCGATTCCGAACCGACCGATAATCGACCAATCCTCGCTTCATGTGGGTTAATTTTCTATTGCTTGGCCTATTGGTCGAGTCGGTGTCTTTTTGATGTAACAGGGGCATTAAAGAAAGAAACCACACCACAACTGATATGACGTAATAAAATGCAGATACCAAATCAGGAAAGTATTTTTTCTAGAAACTCACACGATGGAAATTGGATTTTAAGGAAATGCTTTGAATTGGTGTCTTGTTTGATTTAATTAGAAAACTAATTTCCCCTTTCTCGTAGTAAATTCGATTAATGTTGATGAATGGGTGCATTAATTGCATTTGAAATGACTCAAAATTGCCAATTGCCTAAAGTGGAATATGGCCTTTAAAGTTTTTGTTCCATTTTCGTATAATATCTGACAATAATTTCTTGTTGTGTTAAAACTAGCCAAATAAGAAGGAAACTCTCCCTTTATTAGGTGTCCGTTACAAAAGAACCTTTCCATGTTGGATCGTTTGTATGAAATACGATATTGATTAGATTATTGTAAAATCGTAGCTGATAGTTTATTTCGTTTTTCGAGAAACGAAATATCAGATATAAATAATTTGTTGCCTCTTTCATGAAGTAACAGTGTTTCCTTACATATATTCTTCCGAAATAAATTCATGCCACACGTCCATGTTATAAGCACCATTTAATTATTGAATTATAAGAGTGATATTGCATGTTTACGAATTCCAAAGGGGATGCTTGACACAGATAACAAAAAATCATATCTACCTGTATTTAACCAAAGAGAGACCATATTGCGGACTATGGTATCTTTCAGGTTGAGTAGAATGAAAGTATCTACTCTCTTAAAAAAAAAGAGTGAATTTCCACTCTATTTTCACTTTCTTGGGAGTGACGTCCGTGATCACTTGTTTAGGAGTGAAAATCGATTGATTTTAGAGTGCTCTCTAAGAAAAAAGAGTGAATGTTCACTCTATTTTCACTCCATTTTCACTCTCCAGAGGAGTGACGTCCGTGATTTTGAAAATTCACTCTTTTATTTAAAGAGAGTAATATTGACAAATAAAATTGCTTAGAATAAACACTAAACATTGATACTTAACAATATTTAGGTAAGCGTACATTTTAGCACAGATTTCGAATTTGAATTTGTAATGACAATTAGCGTTGTAATTCTAACAAAGAATATTACATATAATCTTGTTATACTTAATATATGTATATTGTAAAGCGCATTGAAATGTCAACAGACATCAAATGCGCTATAAAAGAACAAAGTATTATTATTATTATTATAGTTTTCATAATACCGCTCCGTTATTCCCATGATGGCTCTCATTGATTGGAAAGTGAATCGTGACAAAATGAACATTTCAAGTCTAGTTAGGAATATCAACATTTTAACTTACTGTAACACAATGTACCCAAGGTAATTTATATTGAAATCGGTGTTGAATTGTCTTTATTGTACAATAGTTATTGGCAATTTGTTATCAACACATCATTAAGAGCATAATCGAATAATAGATATGAACAACTTCGGGGCATATTAAATGTATGTGTCATGTTGTCAATGAGCCGAATTGATGACGAACTGAGAATACGGGAGCTAGGCTATTTATAACAGACTCAATCTGTAATAAATCGGCGAGATAGATTAAGTGAAAAGTGTCAGTTGTATATTGTAAACTAAAGAACCAGCCTTAAAAAATGCTTGGGGGGGGGGGGGGGGTGGGTGAAGTTATGGGTGGCAAGTGTATACATAAAAAATGATTGATCGCATATTCCCATCAGCTATAGATGCATGTGATCAATGTTTGTCTTCATATCGTCGCTTCTCATCTCACTTCTCAGCATAACCGAAGGCGATTCAAGGAAAATGATGTGATTAAAGTGTTGAGGTTAAAAAAAATAGAACAACAAGTAGTTATCTCAGGGGGTATCTCACTGAGCGGCAAATGCTTGCGAACGTACCGAATGTGGGGTTTCGCCAGGGTACGTTAAGGGCCTATCTCACTGAGCGGCGAATGCTTGCGAACGTTGCGAATTTGGATACGCCAACTTTTCTGACGAATGTTGGCGAAAATCAGCGACGTTTAGTGACGTTTAGCGACAATTAACAATATTTGAGCGAATGTTTCCGGACGTGTTTGCAAAAGGCAGTTGGCGACTATTAGCGACTGTAAGCAAATGTTAGCGACAGTTTTTGCGAAGATTAGCAACTATTTGCCAATCCTTTGCCACTATTTGTGAACGTTTGAGACCTTTTGCTAACTACTGGTACTCAATGGGTCGATTTTATAAAGGAACCATATGGTAACGTGGTCGCTAGCTTTGGCGAAACACAGAGAACTGACGAAAACAAAGAGCAAAACCATTTAACAACCGTTTGCAAAGGCTTACGACTGTTTTGCAAACGCTTGCAACTGTTTTGCAAACGCTTACAACTGTTTGCAAACGTTTGCGGAAAAATAAATTCGCAAAGAAATTTTGAACATGTTCAAAATTTCTTTGCGACAAGAAAAACTGTTAACAACAAAGAAAACTGTTTGCGATCTTTCTTGCAACCTTTTACAACATTTTGCAAACTCTGGCGAAACCCCAAATTCGCTACGTTCGCAAGCATTCGCCGCTCAGTGAGATAGGCCCTTAAAAGGTTGCAAAAGGTTTATAAAAGGTTGAAAGAAAGGTTGTCGCAAAAAGTCTTTCTTGTCGCAAAGAAATGTTGAACATCCAAAAAGGCGAACCCTAATTTTCGCAAACATTCGTTACAAAAGTTGGCGAATCCTAATTCGCAACGTTCGCAATCATTCTCCGCTCTGTGAGACACACCTTCAGGGCAGGACAAAATACCCTTCTACACATTGATTCAGATAGGTGTGTTCTGCATTTGTGTCCGAGGGTGTGCGTTTGTTGGCGACCTCTGGTTGTGGTGAGTTGTAAGTGTAAGAATGTACTTTGGATTCTGTTTAATTGCGGGAAACTGCCTTTGTATAAATTTTGTGTAAATATTTATGAAAATACACCGAAAATTATAGATATGATCATCGTTTTTTTCCATTTTTTTAAAGAGAAAGAAAGACAACTAGGGTAAAATAATGTTAAACTTTGTATCCCGATCCGGGATGTGTGGGTGTGTGTTTATACTCGTGTCAATTTAGCTGTGTTCTTTTGTAAAAGTAATAAGAGATGTTGAATTCAAGTGAAATGTAAGAAGTTGAATCAAGACCTATGTTTATGCCTTTGAAATTGTAATTTTGGTCATCATCATCTGTTCACCACTCAGAAAACATATGCCCCATTTACCCACATAATCGGCATTAATATCGAAACTTCTCTTCTGAGTAATATTGGGAAGGAAAGTACCGATAAGATGAGCCAATGCCTCATTAAATATTAATTATTCCATGAGCAAAAAAAAAACGGCTTAGCAGCGTTATGCAGAACAATGAATGATATCTGGATAGAAGGGGAAGAAATATCTAGACCAGGTGATCACTAATTGTCAAAATTGATTCATCGATGTATCATTATAATACATAATTATACCTCGATGATAACGCTATCAATCAGAAATAAATAGAGCATGTATTACGCCATGTCATCTTTATAGGGATAACATTTTCCTGGAGTTGCTGAAGGGAAAAATAAATGCCATCCGAGCATCTTCAGCGGATATTTTTCTCAAAAAATGGACCCCTGTTTCAATAGCCTGGAGGCATTAACGTGTTTAAACATTACAGACTACTAGTATATGTTTATCTAGGTCAAACTCGTCAATTCCAACAAAAAGTATGAGCAATATCTCTCTCTCTCTCTCTGTGGACCGTGGCAAATAATGTAATAGAGAAGCATCTAGGACAATATTTGTTTTAAGATGTACAAGACAAACAAAATATTGTGCGTTATTGAGAAGAAGAAGTGTCTCTCTTCTTCTTCTCTTCTTCAAGATAATCTGCCTCCTTCACTACTGAAGATTCTTGCAGATGCCGTATACTCGGCCTGATTGGGGTGTGCAGGTGGACCATTACACTGGGGTTTCCCCCTACACTTGTTGATCTTCCTCATGTTTCTATTCCGTGTCTGAGATTACAGTAAAATGAGGCCACTGTATTAAAGTAGTAACAGAGCGCATGTAAAAATCATTTTCAAAATGTTTTTAAGGTTATTTTTACGTATATTAGGCAAGAATGGATTGGTATTGACTCGTGAGATCGTTCGATCACACACACCCGAAGCTCACGCACACACTAAAATACGCAACGCACACCCACCCCACTTCGCGTATCCTCAACGTTGAACACATTCCAGTTATATGTCTGTTACACCCGACTTATGCATATCTATCTATACTACAAAGTATGTTCTTGTAACTTAATCTCCTATGTGCTTTAATAGTGTGGTAGCTCAGACAATTATTTTCTTCTCCTTCATCTCTTCTTTTCAGCCCCCCCCCCCCCCCCCATTCTCACATGTAATATAAGGACGTAATTTTTATTCAAGCATCTGCACTCATGCAACGGTCGATGTTTCTTTGAATAGAACAGAAATTCAATACATCTTTTAATCCGATACTTAATGACTTGAATTATACCCTAATATATCCCAAAATACACCAACGTATCCAATTATCAAATATCTATTCATTTTATCTTGATTCTGGTAAGTTTCCCTTCTACAAGTTTCTTCTACTCATACCTCAATCGATTCTATGCAAAATGTTATAAAGAGCTGTTCTAGGTTATACCTGTATGAGGCCTGTATGATTCATTTTTTTCCTCTTCTCTATTTTTTCTTTTCCTCATCCTTTCTTTCCCACTCCTCGTCGTGTCTTTTTATGATGAGGATGAGATATCTATGTTTGCCTCTAAACCTCACATGTACCTGTATAACTCACAACATTCAGGTCACATGCCTGAACTCACATATATCATCATCCTCAAGTGGATACATTTAAGAGGAAAACATTTCCGTCCAGTCAATAAAATAAATCATTGACATTTATATTTCTTCCTTTTTGTAGTTTCAGCCTCACTTTATAATCATGATTCATAATAATAACCATGAAGGGTTCATTTCGAGTTTGTCATGCTGGTCAAAATTGTTAAAACAGAAGAAGTGTTTTGAATTTATCAAAGTAGAAGCACTTATTATTAAAGAGTAAACTGGAGATAGAGCACTTTGGATAGAATTTGAACGAATTGAAAAAAATATTAAGGAGATAATGAATTAGTTGTTTATAGGTCACTCTATAAGAGATGAGACGATCATATAAATAACCCTGCCTCTTTTGGGTTAATTCCATTTATATGCCAATAATTAATAACAATCTTGTACGCCATATTAAGTGATAGGTACCCCAAAGATATTGTCTACTTTCTCTATTTGTAACATATATCGTAATGTATACCCTTTATGGCTTTTGGTTTATTTTCAGTCGATGGTTTCATTGTAATTGGGGTTTTTTCGTAGCTTTTTCCGAAGTAAGAGTATTAGTCACACGTACTTACTATAAAAGAAGGACACAGTGTTTATTCGGTCTTCTTTGTAGTGCTTATCAAGTATGTAGTGGCAGAATTTGAATTGTCTATGATTGCATAAAGCAGCAATGCATTCTTCCGAGTTTAAAATCAAATTTCACTCGCCGTAATGTCTGCCCCCCCCCCCTCTCTCTCTCTCTCTCTTTCTCTATCTCACACACACTATCTCTCTCTTTCTCTCTCTCTCACACACACACATAAATACACACACACTCTCTCTCTCTCTCGCTCTATGTCTCCTTATTCGTTCAATACAACGCTGTCATATAAAAAGGTAATTTTGGAGTTTTGTAGTAATTGTTGGTTATTCGAGACGTCTGTAGCAGATTAATGTTATTAGTCTGGCAGGTTACTCCGACAGTGAAGCTCGAGTATTGTGCCAGGGAGTTATCAAATTTAATAATGTGCTATTGTATCCTCGTTTAGATCCAATTACCCATGCCATGCAAACTAACATAGCTCCGTCAATGGCTGAAATAAGCAAGAAACGGTCATACTAATCGAGAAAATACACTAAATAATTTTACAGCTTAAAAAAGAGAACAAATAGTAATACAATATATATGCATATAAACTGACGAATGCAACAACTACTTAGGCAGGCATGTTCAATGAACATCACTTGAAGGCTTGAAGCTATGTGTGGCATATTTCTGGTCTACAATCAACTACTGTTCTTCATAAAGCATAAATACATTTTCCCAAATTATGAGCCTTTCAACACAAACATATTATTCACTTTCTTAATAAAATGTACGTTTACTTGTAAATATCGTCTTTTCCATTCTTGTTTTCGAATGATTTTCCATATATTCATACGACTTACCCTCGTCACGTCCATGGCACACCCTAGCCTAGACTAGTACAGTTTTATACATTGTACATGATTTTGTGAATTATGTTTCTGTCTGAAATTCTACATGAATCATCTGCATTTTATTTTGTGTCTTTAGTCATATGCAAATTCACGTCCCCCCCCCAAAAAAAAAAAAAACTATTTGTGAAATATTCATTTGATGAAACCTTTTATTCAATATCACACTCATAGTTATATGAACAAACATACCAAGTATATATACTTTTTCCCCACTTACAAAGGGCTACCTAAGGAGTTATATTAAAGAGATTCACTCACATATATCTTTGTCCAGAATATGCTGGCTCATCCGTGAAACAATACAGTCTTTAGGCAATATCCAAACATGTTGCGGGTCTGCGAAATCGATCAGGGCCCTGAGTGGGTATCGATATTAATCCCGACATATCATTGTCATGGTCATGACCTGATTAGTAGTAGACCTTAATCTGGGAGAAGGGTCATGGAGGAAAGGGTGTCGAAGGGATGTAACCCCCTCTTTCACTTTTACTATGTTGAGGGCGGTCACACACAAAAAAAAACCCTGAAATTCTCAATATGTGTGCGTCGGTCAAGTTGTACTCGGGCAGCGAGATTGTTTATTTAAGCGTCAGATCTGTTTCCGGATGACCAGCGGATATGTTGACTATACGAAGGTTTCGATTTCTATGTATTTTTTTTTGAGGGAGCGAGTGGCTAGCTGTCTTGCTAATATAGAAACAGGAAAATTGTTATTCGAACAAGAGACATCGTGACCATCCTCTTGACAGATTATGTTCGTATTCCTAGACGACCATTTTGTAGACTGTTTTCGGAAAGTCCATAATGAGTAGTGATGATTATGTAGCCCCCCCCCCACCCTTCTTCAAATGCAAAACTAGTCGGCAAGATTTAAATTTGAGGAAGGAGGGGGGGGGGGGTAAATGAAACTGGGCACATGCATCTTTACGAAAGAAATATATTTCTTAGCATGAGTTGAGGCTTGCTTCTTCGAAGATTCCTCCTTAGAGCCAGACTCGAATTTAACTTTAAACTCTATCCTTCTGCAAGGTTAAGATTTTTGTTGTGCAAGCTAGATGTAGTCATTATGACAAGAACGAACAAAAGATGTCTTTGATTAGCTGACACAGTAAAAATGCCTCTTACTTGTATTCTTCCATATTACATATCACACCAAAAGCCTGGCTATTACGTACATGTATATACTGGTACCAATTAGCCGCTATATTTGCGGATGAATACATCTCAGTAGGGCAAAATAAATAGTCTTTATTATGTTGATCAAGGTAAGCAATATACATAATGAAGCGCAGATAGAATGCAAAAGAATTAACAAAAGACGGTATAATTTGAGGTTTATTTCTGAATTCTACAGTACCTACAATTGCTAGCAGTATATCCTAGATTCACAGCAAGCTTTTGACATTGGGGTAACAATCGTCTTTGAAGAGCTTTTTATTACGGATAAGTTACCCCATAGTGGACTTCAGTTGGTCGTGTCAGTAATTATAGGTCAGGACGAGTTTCTAAGAACACTCGGTCATTTAGACTCAGTCAGAGAGGCCATATGATCTAAAATGATGCCTTGGGATTCTCTGTTAGGTTTGAATGGGAGTGGAAGGTTATTCTGAAAGCTTTATCTGTCGGTGGTTACATTTGTATTAGTTGTTTTCTGAAACAAAATCCTGGATTTAGCTCGTGCTGCAATCAAAATTATAAACCTCTAGAATCCCATTTTACAAGCCCATCGCCTGTCTGATTATCAAGACATTTATGATCAGAAATCGAAATTGCATTTTTAGTTTTCCTAATGGTTTTTATCACACTACAGTCTATTGGGGAAAGTATGGTAAAACCGGTCACTCAAAGACTTTTGTTAGGGCTTCAATATAACACCATATCACAGACATTGATAACACGTAGGGCCATGCATCTTGGATTTAACATTGTTAAACGATGCCTTTAAACCAATGTCATCAAATGCATACTACATACTGCCTAGGAAAATATTCAGTGATCAAGGTTAACGAAGATATTTAGGTGATTTTCAAATGAACTTAAGAAACTAAATACATCAGAGTTTATATAACACAGATTATGCTAATTTAATGACAGAATAGAGGAGACTTGCCCGCTCTTTGCTCATTTATTTTGGTCGACACCGTAGGAATGTAGGCATGGAAGTAGTCCAGGGGCCCGTTCCTCGAAACCGTCATAAGTTGAACTTCTTGACTATCCCATTGAAACGCGTGTTAATTCTATAACACACGTTTCAATGGGATAGTCAATAAGTTAGACTTATGACAGTGTTGAGGAACAGACCCTCGTGCTCCAAACAACTTGGAGATGTAAAATGTGGGGGTTCGATATTGTTTATTCTTATGATTGCCTATAGTTTCTTTTATCAAATGTTAAGAAAGCTGTTTTATTTCATAGGCAGATTGTTTCTTTACTAGGTTTGTTCTAGAATAATGTAGTAAACGTTCCAATTAAAAGAGATTGAATCTGTAGATTGTTCGTAAAGCCACTTAAATAGTGTGTTAAATGTCTACAAATGTAACGTATGACTTACATTGTATATGTAACATACCTCGTGACCTACTTTAGTTAAGTGTGCTACCCGCCATTTTCTTTGTCCAGGTTGTTGATATTGGTGTTATGTATCTTTCAATCTTTAGTATCTTCCCTCTCTCCTTTTCTCTCTCTACATCTCTTTCTCTTTCTCTTTCCCCCTCTCTCTCTCACACACTTTCTCTCTTTCTCTCTCTCTCTCTCTCTCCCTCGCTCTCTCTCTCTCTCTCTCTATCTCGATCGATTGTCCTTCTCTGTCTCTATTTCTCTTTTTCTTTTCTACGGTTGTATATCATGATAACTTCGTCTTCGTATGCCGCGATCAACTTGAATATGGAGATATATATTAGTTACATGATCAGGTTTGTTTCCTTGTCGAGTCCAAAGGATAATGGAATCTCACTATTCAAATATTTATAAAGGTTAGTGATAAAATACATAAATAAATATTATGTAAATAATTGGCCCATAAACGGTTGACTTCAATGTTTATTTGTTTTCCATGTTCCTCTTCCTGTTTAAATTTGTTCTTCCTCACAATAGTCTACTTCTCGTTGTTCTCTTTCCCTGCTCTTACTCCTCCTCCCCTCCTCTTTCCCCTCCTTCTTCGTTCTATTTTCTATTTCTTCTTCTTCTGCTTCTCCTTCTTCTTCTTCTTCTTAGTTTTCTGCTTATTCCACAGTCATGTTCCTATTCTCCTTTCTTCCCTGTCTTTTTATTTTACTTTCCTGCCCCCTTCCTCTCTGTTTCTTCACTTTTTATTTGAATATTTTCATTTTAGGGGGAAAGGTGGCCTTTGCCTCCCCCACTCATGTGCCGCTGTGTCTATTTAGCTATGTCACAAAACGTTGTTTGGTGCAAGAACACATTTAGACTATTTCGAGCACATTATCATATACCGGGGAATAAGTGAAGCTGACTGTTTCGCATAAAAGTGATTTAAGATACCGTTCTTAATTTACAAGAGTGCATTAAAATAGTAAACCTGCGTGAAAAGAAACAACATTCTTTCCATGGCGACACTTATTATAATTCAGTATAGAATCCCCTTCAAAGCATTTGTGGAAACGAGGTTGGCCATTGATATATATTATAGACGCAAGCACACCGAGTAAACATACGTGACATTAACGAGATTCTAACTCAATCACAGGGCATTCTCGTAAGAAGCACATAGGTAATTTATGTTCAATGTGTTTATCGGCTTCATGGCTGACTGGTGTATAGAGTCATTACGATTATTGGTCTGAACATTCGTACATATACAGTTCGTTGAGGCTAGGCTAGGTTAGCAGTGGCGTAGAGTGAGTCTAGACATAAAGGGGGCACTGCATGGTGCAAGGGAGTGACACATGTCTGATTAGGAGAATGAAATCAAGAGAGAGAGAGAGAGAGAGAGAGAGAGAGAGAGAGAGAGAGGGAGAGAGAGAATCAGGCGAACGAAATAGACCGGACTTACATATTCACATTGTATGCATACTTTTTAAACAAAGGTTATACTAATGTACTCGACGACCTGAAGCTTTCCCCAAGGTTTGTCTGACATAGCAACAACTAATTTATATAGAGTGGAATATAAGTATTATAGTTCATTTATTAATAACAGGTCAATATAATAACTCGTCACTATACATGTATGTCCCCATGAAAGAAACATCCATCATTTGAATATGTTTAGTAAACCAACCTATTGAGTTGAGGGTATCATCCCCTGCTCGTTTCTTTCCCTCTTCCTAACGTCTCGTCCTCTCTGTATATCAATCGTTTTTGTGGAGGCTAAAAGAGACATGGAGAACCTGATTAATGATTTGTTGAACATAAACAGTATTGGTGAGCCAGGCTGAGTTTACTATGCATCATTCATAATGTTTAGCTGAACTATTTGTGAATGTGGGTTCTCACGGTAAATTAATTGCCCAGGCACAATCGAATATCTCAAGAATTTAGGGAGTGAAAGAATAAACTAGCGAAAATGTTGAGACTTCATTTCTTCCATGTGAACATTGTTAAGAGCTGATGGCGGTGCCAAAATACAATATGCTGGTTGCCCGAATATAGCAAAATCGAAATTATCAGTCGAAGGTTTTGCTATTCCTTTTTAAAATATGATCAATGTTAAGGTAAGAAAAAAATACGATTCGTGAAGATAGATACTGAAGGTATAGCCATTGAACGCAGGAAATTAAAGTTAACATTCATGAGAAAGGAGACACAGATTTGATTTGTTTTTCTCGAAAGGTGAAAAACAAAAGACAGTTCACCCAGTGGGCTAAAGCAACACGGTGGCTCGAAATTTCGAATGAATGTAAAGGGACATGACTGTCCATTATATAGTTAGGTTCTAGAACATCCACGGTTTGCCTTTCCTTTTCCTTGAAATCAGTCGGACCTTCCAGCTGTAATCGATTGAATCTAATTGATCGCAGCCATTTACGACTGGCTCTTAACCCTATATGCAGTATTAAGCCTTTGAATGTTGCCCCCGTTTTGGGGGGTGTTGTTCGTCATCATGTTAGGCCTGTTTTCACTATCTCGAGATTGCCAAATATCCAGCTATTTGAACTATCCCGATCGCAAACTATCCAGCTAATTTGCGTCCTCATCAGACCGAAGTAGCAATTAGAAGGATATTTGGTCAGGATTGTCATCCCAAGATATCTTGGGATAGTCTGCAAAATATCCCACTAGTTGGCAAAATATCCAGCTATTTGTCCCGTGCGTCTTCACTAGACCGAAGATTCGCAATACGCACTAATGCTGAGCAAAATATCTATTTGGCAATCTCGAGATGATGAAGACGCGCCTTGGAGGGGATGGGAGGATGCGTGAGCTAAGCTCCGCCGGCTGTGTTAGCTTTTTTATTAACCTAATGGGGTTAATCACAATCAGTGAGAGGGACATCTAGCAGACATACTCAAACAAATCATTCACCCGCCAACTCATCTTGTTCTACGTGTTCTCTTTATCGACATTTCCACATCCTCTCGATCTCTCTCTGTCTTTAAGTTCTCCCTTTCTGACAAATTTCTCGTATCCCCCCTCTCTCTCTCCCCCTCTTTCGCCCGCTCTTATTTTCATTTCCATTCTCTCAACATCTTCTCTCTCTCTCTCTCTCTCTCTCTCTCCCCTCAATCTGTCTCACATCCGCCTTCCACTCTCTTTCTTCATCTACCTGTCTGTCTAGCTCCATCGCCTTACGCCGCTACCAAGACCGTATCTTGCCTGTTTTCCATATCGTCACCCCCTTTAATAAAAATATTGGACTAAGTCATATTTTCAAGATTTGAGAAAAACAGAGAAATCTTAACCAAACATAGATTCGGGGGGGGGGGGGGTGGGGATATATGAGTATTGAAATACAAATAATGCTGTATTTAAACATCTGTTTCATAAAAGATTAGATTACTTGCAAACATGCCGTTATGACTCACCAAAACAATTTTACACCTGACTTAGGCCAAATTAAGCCTGGAGAAGTGAGTGACTTAGGCAAAACAGTTCACTTCATTTATTCCCACTATACAAACATTACAGTTGAAGGATATTAACACATTTCCATTTAAAACAAGTTCTCCCATGTTTCTCAGTCGTCTTCATTAATACCCAAATCACATTTCTTGACATACAAAAATGTAGGCCAAAAAGTAAACACTAAAGTAAACATTATACTTAGGTATAAGCAGCATTAATATGTTTAATTCAGCATATAATAATAATAATAATATTTTAAAGTCCACTCCAAATTTTATTAAGTTAAATCGAAAATGGAAATTCTTTTTGCCCAATTGATCGTGAGCCCGGTAGCCACTGAGCAGCGCCAGATCGACGTTGCTCTATCCCTTATTGTTGAACGCCAAACATCATCTAACAAAGGTGGATAGCCTCATAAGGAGATGGCTTGTGCAAAATTATTATTTTCTTCAAAATAAGAAGGTGACGATATGCAAACAAACAAAATGTATTTACCACGTTTCTTCAAGTCACTGTTTCATGAACGTAATTTATTTTGCTGTCCAAACGCTGTCTGTGTGGTCTAACATCGGACCTTCAGCGAAATTTCTTCTTTTAAACCAAATTTGGTTGGACTCATGTTTTGAACCACTCTATATATTTCGAATAAAGCATACATAAATGACGGAGATTTGTGTTATAAAGAAGAGAGGAATACTATTTCTTTAACCCTTTAAATTAAACAGTATTTTATCTTGTGCACAATGTAATCTGATGAACGAAGCGCGGTAGTAGGATGATTGTTATAAACGATACAATTTCCGTTGAATAAAATGGTCAAGGCGCAATATTGATAAGATCTATTGTAACCATTTACCATTCTACCCTTAAATGCCTGATAAAAGTATTTGGAATGGGCAGGGTAAAACAATAAAGGCATGGATTTAAAGCCTTTCTTCAAGATCATGAAGGTAGTCACACTTTCCTTTGTTTGTTTGTTTGTATTGTTTTAATATAAAGGTCATCACATTGTTTAGTCTTTGGAAAAGATGGGTCACTGGTCTTGGGTTTAGTGAATGATTGGGAGGTCGTGATGCTCTCGGAGATGATGGTGATGATGGAACCACTGTCTTTAATCACTATGCCATTCCCTCTCGCTCGCTCTCTCTCTCTCTCTCTCTCTCTCTCTCTCTCTCTCTCTCTCTCTCTCTCTCTCTCTCACTATGATAGTACTCTTTTTCACTCATTCTCTCTTTCATATTTATGCCATTCGATTGGGTGGAGCACGTATGTTCCCTTTCATGTAGCTATACGCAGCTTTCTATGCCCACGCCGGTATCAAATTCCATTTCGCCTGAAGATGTTCTAGCAGTAAAATTACAGCAGTTTCTTGATAAAAAAGAGGCATTCAAGAACTCCGAATGAACGGAGCACTGTGCATATCATTTTTCGTTTAGTCACGAGGACACAAAATATTACATTTGGGTTAGAACGTAATGCTTACAGAAACGGCTGGAGGCAAGGCTATATAGACGCACTGGCTTTACAAATATGTCCTCGGAGAGAGAGACGAAAGACCTGAAACTGGGTCATTTATTCACTATAAGAATAGACAATGATAGAAAAGCAGTAGGAAAGAAGAAAAAAAAAATCGGTGATTGATAAAAAGCATCCGACATCTCATGAATTGGTCAGAAAGTATAAAGCTTTACGGACCCTAAGCGTACAAATTCAGCTTCGATTTAACATTTTGCAGCCAACGAGTCTAGCCAGGCATTTTAGGCGGAAGAAGTAACAGGGAGTTATGTTTACTGTGCTCAGTAACTTTTTTAAGTGAATCTATAATTAGCCTTTAGAAGTCACATTGTTAATAAGGTTATATTCATGATTGCATGTCACACTGTAATTCTGTTATCCAAACTTCACGTTAATAAGGAGTTCATTCGCGCAGATAACAATTATGAGGCCGTTTTAACATCAGGAAACAAGCTTATCTGAATACTGCATTCCCTATGCCAAAGTCTTTATGATAATAATAATAATAATAGCCCAATTGATCGTGAGCCCGGCAGCCACTGAGCAGCGCCAGATCGACGTTGCTCTATCCCTTATTGTTGAACGCCAAACAAGGTAGCAACAACTCTATGACGCGGCCGGGGTTCGAATCCACGACCTCCCGGTTGTGAGGCGGACGCTCTACTGACTGAGCCAACACTCCGGTTAAACAGAGAATTTCTGCGAGAATCAAGGGATGCTATCATCCGCAAGCGTTCAAAAAAAGGGGAAGTCCGTCCACTTACTGCAACTGTTCGGGACGTCCTTCAATTACTAAACACACCCTGATTTTTAAACATTTTAAGCGACACAAGTATAATCATTTTTCTTTGTGTAATAGAGAGTTCTTATCGAATATGAGGGGTACTAATTTGGAAGGGGAGGGGTAAGAAAGGATGACCCCACCTGTTTAGCTCCTCCTGTCTTTATACCAGGGCATCCGATACCCAGCAAGCGACCAGAGCAGGAGCAGAGCTTCTCAGAAGTCATCCACTACTTAAACTGAAACTTGATATTCCGAAACTAGGTCAGGATTGAATTCATCCGCTTTTTGAGAGAAAAGGGCCTTAAGTAGTCCTATAAAAGTGCACCAAATGCCTTAGTGGTCTCTCAGAGCAACTGGATTAATTATTATGCCCTCTAACTAAAATAGGCAATAATGATCGCGCTCTTAAAAAAATAGTTAGCGGCGTTTTCTCTATTTTCCACCTCACCCTACAAAAATTACGTCTAAACTTGATTAAGTCTCGCGATTAGTCGACTCGGCGATCATTTCAGAGTCGAGATTTGCCGGGGAAACACAAATATTGATCCGCGGTGAATAAGAACTAAGTGTACACTTTGTGGGTATTATCTGATTGATCTTTTGGAAGCTCATCTACCATTAAGCATCACATTCAAGGGCATATGTTCTGGAGCGATGGCATTTTCCGGGATGAAATATGGAAAACCTTTTGAGAGGTAAGTGATATTTTGGAATGGATTTTAATATCTTTATGGGTATGGCTTAGAGGCGGATAGGATTACAGGTGTATCTAGACTACATGACGTGCATGTGCTAATGACAGATAAGCTATCTTGAGATGGAGGAGAGGTAGAGTGAAAAGATAAAGATGAGGGGAGAGAGAGGGAGAGAGAGAAAGCGTGCGAATCAAAATAAAAGTATATTCAAGTGGAATATTTCCTTTCTCCTCCACCCGTATCCCTCTCCTTCGCTAACCCCCCCCTCTCTCTTTTTCATTATCTCTGTTTGTCTCTATTTGCCTCTCTCTCCCCTTCTTTCTGCCTCTCTTTCTCTCTGTGTTCCTATCCTACTTTTCCTCACTTCGTCACCCCTCTAATCTCTCTTCCTCTCTTGCAGTGTAGCGTTTCTTGAATTTTCTTTGAATTAAATGACCCCTGGTCCATTCCATAGGGGTTGGTTTTAATCGTTCCATACAGCCAGTGACCTGTCCAACCTAGATCTAGACCAGATATGAACGTATTTTCCGGTGAAGCAATATGTTTGTTGTCCTGTTACTTTTAAATACGACCATCATGATTTTATCAGATTTGTATCGATTTGGGATAACCTTCAAAGGGAGATATTAGACATACGTTGCATCATCATTATGGAGGACATTGTAATATCGTGTATGACATATCAAATAATATGACATTTTGCTCAAAGTTGTACAGGAGCTGTTATTGTAAACTAATATAAAGAAAAAATATTGGAGTATTGATGTTTCCCTTATAACGTCGTGGTAATGCAAAGGTGTTAAGGTTCAGTGATTAAGGAAGTTTTTCAATATCAAATGTCTTGGGTTCCATCCTGCTGTATTTTCTCTGCCCTACAAAACATCCCAAAAGTCTATCAATTGTTCACTTTTGTTTTAGAATCTAAAGCCCATAACTTCTCTGCGAGTAAGATCAGAAATGTTATGGCCTAAAAAGATATGCACTCTACCTAATAACATTTAACTATGTTAACAATTAAATCAATACTGGGCATCTCAAAAGAACGTTTTGTTTTTGACAATGAACTTTATATTCAGATTGGTAAAAATGCCTGTATTCAGTTCCAATTCATATTGCTTTGGTAGCTTAACATGTAAAACGAAAATACAATTCTTGGTAAGGTTTGACTTTAGACCTACTTGTATTTCTATTTCATTTTCACAAAATATACATGCAACAAATGATAAGGTTATTCAAATGTGGGTGGTAATGATGATTACTTTAAACAAATTGCGGAGGTTCTACCGTCATTGAAAAAAGATATGCCGAATGAATAAATACTTGCTTGGAATCGACATCCTCTCATAAACATTCCATTGCTGTTCAGAGAGTTTATATAAGCATTGGAGAATAATATCTTAGAGTCGAAAATCGACGCGACTAATAAAACTAAACACGCCATTACTGCAGGATTAAGTATCTTGAATCAGCTGCTCCTAGAATAGGATAACATCTTCTGTAATTGTACGCCTCCAGCGATCCAACATGGAATCTAAGGTCGCGTTTCATCTCCATTTGTTTGGCCATATTGTGGTTAATTTAATAAGTATCGTATGTATTCAATAAATCAATAAACGAAAATATTTGAGGAGCCTTATCACTAAACCAAAAACCTTTAGTTATTTTCAAATTACTGATCAAATGCAATTTTCAGTTTTCTTTCACAGGTGATGAAATAATACAAATAATCAAGATAAGAATATAAGACGCTCAGATTCCATCCTTTATATGGGAGGTTGTGACTTCAAAGTCATGAACATTACAGATAACCCGCAATTAATAACAACTGAATAGAAGAAAAAAAAAATCAAAATAAAGAACAATCTTAATATCAAATCTTCGTTTGATAAAACTCGTAGCAATAATGGACTTCTAGAATAACAAAAGTACGAAATGTCAAGCTAGATTTAACATACAGTACCTTCGATAGAACGACTTAGAAAAAAAGTCGTATTGAATAAAAACCTTTAGAATTAAATGAACATATCAGACTAAGCACATCGGACTGACGTTCTGAATACTAAACGTTTATAGCATCAAACTTTCAGAATAACGTAACTAAGAAATACCGAGCCGTCTGAAAGTCAAACTGACAGAATACCTAAACTTACAGAACAATATGCAACCATCGGAATATAGAGAAATCGGAAAAGCAAACTGTGATAGGAAAACACACAGGTATGCTACGGGTTTTCGATATCTTTAGGGTAGAATTAGGAGCCACTTATTGAGTGCATACATGTAGGCTATGCCATATTTGGGTTTTGTAGGGGAAGGGATAAGTACCTGCTCGCCCCCTCCCTCTTCCCATCAGCTATTGCTTCAAGCAAAAATCCATGACGTATCATCGGGACACGATGCATCTCAAATCATCACCAGCATAACTATAACACGTCATCTGATAGCAATGGACGAAGATGGGGTCGACCGAATAAGAAGCACGAACCATATTACGATGTTAGGGTTACAAGTTCAAGTGGATTAAAAAGAAGAAAGATGCATTTCCGATTCGGGCTGCTGGCAAGGTGCCCCTATGTATGCAAGACCACATCTATACACCCTGCTACAGGGCAATGTTGACTCTGTTTTATATGGCCCATCTTTCATGTCGTTAGCCTCATCTTAGTACTGCTCTCGGGCTAACCATATTACTTGTCACCTCGGGCCATCAGACGTCATTGGCTTCATTTTTGGTATGTTCTTTCCTTATGTGTAACAAGGTACGGATTAATGTAGAAATGGAGGACAGTAAAATCATTAGGGATGATTTCACTCCCGATGAATCTGCATACTGTTTACAGTATGACGTCAAACAATAACACATTATCTTCTTGGCCTTGAATGTTTCACATTGTTGATGTGTTTAGGTTTGGTCAAACGGCGCGTGCCATTTGGTTTGAATTTTTACCCCAATTCCGTACACTTTGAGCTAAGTATCAGCATAACCAGGTAGCATGATTGATTTTCTTTGTGAAAACAAAACTTCTTTCGAAACCATCTGTTTACTTGTTTGGCTGTACACGATTTGGCTCCGATCCGATTGGGAAGATATTACAATAGGTATTTCGCTATATACCCAAACTCGTGATGTTAATACCAATTTGCTATTGGTTTGATATCAGATGAAACAAGCTACCTTTTCACGACCCAGATATGTATTTCGTTTTGTAACAAACATGACAAAATCCTATTTTTTTTAAAAGAGAAGATTATTTCATAAACGGCCTGTTGTAAAATGATATTATTAGCGTGGACTGGATGAAAGAAGATAATCATACCAAAATGGTTTCATATATCTATGATCCATATCATCGTTTCATCTGAACTTTGATCGTCTTAGAATTTTGTAATCCTTTAATTTTATTCCAGTAATTAAACAATTTGTTTTTACATAGTTTTGATATAATCTATAAAGAGAAGGCCTACATAGATATAATGGAATGCATGGTGCTATGCGTACGTTCCAGCTACGCCCTAAAGAGTTAAGTAATACAAACAAGAGTTGCCTCGAGATGGGAAGACGGGACGAGAGAAAGAGAGAGGAAGAAGGAAAGAAAGAAAGAGAGAGAGAGGGAGAGGGAAAGGAGGAGGGAGAGAAAGGAAGAGGGAGAAGGGAGGGGGGGAGGAGGAGTGGAGCTAAAGATAGAAAAGGACACAAACAATTCAAAGCCAAACAAGAGTTGTTGCCAGGTGCAAGTGTCCCTTATTATTTCTACTTCAGAATTTCATTTGCAATTAAACTATATGTCTTACTTTTTGTCAAGTGTGTCAGACAAACTTTGGAGGATTACCCATTCAGGCCTTGGATTCGTTTGGGTGATTACCAGGTATAACGTTCACCTAATTGTTCTCCTTCAGATCATTTTAGCAGCTAGATCTATTAAAGTACCTCATTTAAAATATCACGTATTTTGTCTCTCGAGGACATCCTAATCAGCACGAATGTTCTTATTGGTTCTTATTTCGTTTTAATTATCTGAAATTTAGCTGTTATTTCTTGAACCCGTACATCTTAGGTAAATGGTTATACTCTAATGACGCATTGCCTGCGTGCTCCTAATTCTATTCTAAATCCAACTGGTTTAAATCATGCAAATGGCATCAAGGCTCAAAACATCAAGAATCCAAATTCAGCAAAGCAGCAACAGGAATAAATGATTTATCTCGAAAGACATTATTGATTGCTCTTAGTTATCTTGGTATCTAGAGTGGTTCTACCAGAGTAAACTAGAAGTGGTTCTTATCACTGGAAAGCCTTGAAGCTACATTTAGGAAATTGACAAACAACAAAGATGTTACGATGTATTGCTGGCTTTGAGCCATGTGTATGCCGTTATTAGGGTTTACAAGACGATCGAAGAGAACAGAGGTGTTTAATAGCTATAATCCTTTTTTAATCTCATGAAAAAAAGATTCTTCGCAAGATCTATATTCATAGATGAGCTAACTCTAAAGAGGGTCGTTTTTGTAAACGTATCATCAATCCCAACGCACAATCATGACAACCCATGTCTCTTGGGGCATATAACGCGACGTAAAATCTATTTATTCAATTTTCTAAATGTATTTATCTCTAAGCATTGTAGTAGGTCTTTGAGCAATGACGTCATTACCTACACTGGTGTGAATTTAATCTATGAAACACTGGTATTACAAACCTTCCAAATAATATGAATATATACATGTATTTGCATGAAATATTTATTTTAACACACTTTCAATTCCGGTTCAACGAGCACGTACCCTGGTATAATTAAGTATAATAAATAATATCCTTCAACCGAGCGGACACGAGCATGTAACTGCTTGGTTTAGTTTGTACGATCACCCTCATTACTGTATTATCAAGGGTAGCAAATCGGTTATGAATGATACATGATAACCATCGTCAAGATAATAGTAATGACTGGAATGATTTATACTATGTCCGTTAGGTAAAGCCATTGTCATCAGTCATTGTCACCTAATTACCATATAGGTGAGGAATCGTCTCCTGCTTTACTTTCTTGTTTCCGCTTTGGTGTAAACATCACGTTCCTACCTCTGCGCCAGATTCACTTATAGGCCAAGTCAATGGGCGTGTCCATGTTGAATACAATATTGTAGTCTCATTTTTGTTATCACTGTTCAGAGACTCGTGCACTAATTTTGATTTAGAAAGATGGCTCTATTTATCACGAACAAGAAAAGAAAGTTTTACTTGTTCTTGGAAGCGGTGAAAGTCTTATTGTGAGGTCGTTAATTGTGTTGTTATCAGTCCAATTACACTTTCATATGCCATGGGTTATGTAATGTGGGCGTGGATAATTTGTGCGTGTGGGTGTGCTGTCTGTGTATAGTGTAATGGTATATTGTTAATACAATGAATTACCCAAACCCTTAAATCGTGAGCTGCTAGGTACTTCTAATGTACCTGGAGCAATGGGCCAATATCCACTTTCCACCGTAAGGCCTTAACAAAAAAAAAACTGTTGTTTGCCCTTTGCGACCGATCCCAAAATCTCGAAATCTACGGTCGGCTTTAAAAAAATATATCAGCCCAAAGAGGGATTATAAAAAAAAAGTTTTAAAACGTTAAAAAAAAAAGAAGAAGATTTCCGACCGACCGACCCGTTTTTTGGCACCTAAAGGGCAATACAACATCATTTTTGTTTAGGCCTAATCGTCAAAACAATGTGTTGTCGCTATTGTCCTAGCAGAGGTGATAGAGGGCGTAATAATCACAAATGGCCAACAAAACTGAAATAGATAATAGGCCATTAACATGGTTTAGTTTACAAAGGCAAACAAGTTTTAGCACTATTTCTTGATAATTTATTCGATGCTTCCTTCACTATGAAATGTGATTTTCAATAAGTTTAAAACTTAAGACGGAAAAGTGATACAAATATAACTAATTGACAGTGTATTGTGTGCAGATTTGAATTCTAAGTTCTGTTTCGTAACTATTGTTTGACAGTATAAATTGAAAAGTAGTTTGAATTATGCATCATACATTACATGTAGTTACCGTGGTCATAATGTTTTCATAATCCGTTTACGAAATGCTCGGAAACCAACAAAACACAACGAAATGGAACAATGTGTTTTTCTTTTTTATAATAATGTTTAATAGCTTGTTTCGTGAAATAAACGGATGTCATTTATTGATGTAAATGTTGCAAAGATTCCCGATAGCGTTCAATCTTACATTTAAAGTTCGATAATGCTCATTTTAATAACAGACTTTCGAAGGGTAAAGTTGATTTTCAGACATGCCTGATACTTCGATACCGGTACAGATTGCGTGAAACAATACGTCAAATAGCCTAAAGACATGCTGGACGAATCGAGAAAAGAGGATAGTATGGAGTGATTTGCTACTTTGAAAGCCTGAGGTTACCAATAACGTGGGCGGGAATGTAGTTCAACCTTTCACAAATGGATCCTTTTCTCATCCATCTAAACCGTGACGGTTTTTTCAATACCGATAAATGACAACCAGAATGAGTTCCCGGTCACTTTCAACTTTAATCTGATTTAATCCTCCAAATTTACTACATAGTTAGCTACTTAGGTGAGAGCTATGGCGAAACCTTAATAATTGTGATGAAAAGGATAACTGAAATTGTACTAGCTGGTATTGTTATTGCATTCACACTCATGGTATTTAAAAAACGTGTCATCTTTTCGGTCCAGTTTATGTTCACGTCATATCTCCCCCCCCCCCCTAAACCCACCCCCTCTCTCTCTCTCTCTCTCCCTCTCTCCCTCTCTCTCTCTCTCTTTTACATTTCTGATTATTTCTTTTCCCCTTAAATCTAGCGTACTTGTATGGTTCAAATACATCAGTTTCGTAAGGATTTTAAAAAGCATCTTATATTTGAATGACACATGTCACTGAGAGCTAGAGGCCCCAATCATTGTAAAGAGAACAAAAATGAAGAAAAAAAAGTATTACAAAATGGTCCATTATAGAAATGTTATTTGTCTGAAATCATTAGGCGTTTGTTGAACAAAAAAGAGAAGAAATGGCCTACATTACTAACCTCGGCGTGTCGCCTGCGCCAAAATGAAGACAAGGTTATCGCTGTTGGGTGAAACGCATTTTTAATCTCCCCCAGCTGCGATTCTACTCATGCCAATTACTTGCTTGTAATAGAAAAGGCGCATTTTACTGGTTATGAAGCTCATAATGACCATGATTCACAGATTTCAAAGCCATTACATGGCAGCACCAAATCATCCATTGTGTAGCTAATTAGAGCCCAGCTTTTTTAATTTAGCACCCAGCCAGCTTGGAAGTATAGGTGAAAGAAATTTGTCGCACATGGTGTACAAGCCGCAGAAACAGTGGCGTGGCGAGGATGTAAGTGGTTTCAATATAATGTGTGCGCGCGTGTGTGTGTGTGTGTGTGTGCGTGTGTGTATTGTACGTGAGTGCGTGCGTGTGTGTGTGCGTGTGTGCGTGTGTGTATTGTGCGTGTGTGCGTGTGTGTGTGTGTGCGTGTGTGCGTGTGTGTATTGTGCGTGAGTGCGTGTGTGTGGTTGTGTGTGTGTGCGAGTGTGTATTGTGTGTGAGTGCGTGTGTGTATTGTGTGTGAGTGTGCGTGTGTGTAAGCGTGCGTGCGTGTATGTGTGTGGGGGGGGGTCCGCTAGTTTTATGGGACAAGGGGAAGGGCAGTGGAAATATTAGGCGGATTAAATGAAAGAAAAGATGGCCCTCGAGTGAGAGGTGGGAGTTTAGCGTTTCCTCTCCTCTACTATATTCATATTTTGAATGCCAGACATCTTAACATATCGGTTATCAATTTAAAGGTTTGGGTATGGTATGGTATTTCTTTCATTCTTCATTTAAAAAAACATAAACAGTACATACAGAGTATTACAAAAAAAAATACATAAATACATAAAATTATCAAGGAAATTAGTTAAAGAAAGCAAATTTATGTCGAATGAGGGGTCAACAAAAAGAGCATTTAGCCTTGTTGAACGTTGACCCTTAAAAACAAGTACGTAATTAACATCACATTAAGAAGAAAAAGAAAACAGGTAGAAACAGTAAAAGGGAAAAGAAAAACATTATACCAAAAAGAAATATATATATACAAATATATACGTCATGAATCAGATATGATATTCAAGTTGTTGAGTACAAATTTAATAAAAACAATCGAAAGGAACGTTTAAAACTATTTACGAAAGGTTGATTCTTAAGATGGTTTGGAATCGTGCTCCATAGATGAGGACCTTTATACAAAATAGTAAACTTTGAAATATTAGTTCTAACTTTTGGCAGATGGTATTCAACAGCAAAGTGTATCATAAATAATTATGTATGTTACTATTTAAAATCAATTTTGATGTAATTGGAGATGGTAATAAACCTCTAGAACACATAAACAAATGATGGATACCAGTATCTGACGCTGCTCTTAACTTTTTCCACCCACCCCCTTTTTTATCGTGAAAGGATATATAAGCCTTTTGAATATACACTGTATTGAACAAAGATACACGTTAACAACTCAAGGTTATCTCAGGCTATGCATTTTCAACATATCGCATGAAAACCTCGATGCAGACAGTAACAACAAAACTAATTATGTTCGTTATTTGCATTAATGAATATGAATAGTGATGTAAAGTTGATTGAAGATGCCTCGATAATTGGCATAGTCAAAATGATGAAAAAATCATGCCTGTCTTCATGATTGACACAACCATAAAACATTGTTAAAAGGATGAAGGACACAATGAATGATGTGAAAATGTATAAAATAATGATTACCTTGCTGATGTAATCTCGTTCAACTATACACTCATCATGTTTGTTTGTCAGACCATTTTTATGTAATTCTTTCTCATTGCTTGTTGACCTACAAATGTTTAATTTATTTTCAGTTCTCCCTTGCGTAACACTTCTCATTAGGAAGAACTACATAAACATTATTTTGATGATTTTTGTTTCTGCCATTTGATAAACTTGTATGTCATTTTGAAGGGTGTACATAGTTTTTCTGTCGCCGTAATCCTACATCTGATAAAGGCAATGATAGCTTTATATTGAACGTAAACATACTGGCTTTAGCCTGGCTGTCTTCAGGTGCTGAGGAGAATTCAAGGCGTTGTAGATAACAATCTTTGCGAAAGGACACTTGTGCCGCCGCTGGGACTCGAACCACGAACTCTTTGTTCTACAGTTCGTCACCGGCCAAACTCGTTGATTTACATGATAGAGAACAATTAAGGCTATCGGAGGAGGAGGGTGTGGGACAGCTTCGTATCATTCTCTTTTTTTACTTTGCCCCCCCCCCCCATTTCTCTCTCTCTCTCTCTCTCTCTCTCTCTCTCCCCTCTCTCTCTCTCTCTCTCTCTCTCCCACTCTTTACCTCCTCCCCTCTCTCTCTATCTCTGTTTCTCCACTTTTACCCCCTTTTTGGTACAAGAGTGTCATGATCAACAACTCCTCTTTAACATTGTATTGTTTTCTTTGTACAGAGCGATGATGACGACCCCTCCGTCGGTTGGTCTGAACACCACCTTTCCATTCATCAGCAATGACATGGTCTCCGGGACCGCCGGGCCCGACGATGACGACGGGCCCCAGACCGTCACGCTCACAAGCTGGCTTGTACCTCTCATCTTCGGTATCATCACCGTCGTCGGAGTAAGCGGCAACGCCATCGTGTGTTACGTAATATCACGCCATGTTCAGATGCGTACAGCGACGAATTATTACATCATGAACTTAGCTATCACTGACATAGCGTTTTTGGTGTGTTGTGCACCGTTTACGGCAGCCGTGTATGCAACGAATAACTGGATCTTCGGCAGATTCATATGCAAATTCGTCATGTACATGATGCAGGTATGTAGACGACTATTCCGTATTGTTGATAGGCACCAGTGGCGACATTGATAGTTTGACATGGGGGGGGGGGGGGGGGGGGTAGACTGAGGGCACTTCGATACTGGAAAATAATTTTTAGTCCGGAGTAAGAAAACTAGTCATTTTACCAGCACTCCGAAACTTGTTAGGTCTCTAGTGGGAGAAAATCGAATCCAGGATATTAAAAAATAGAACTTGCACCTCATTCCTGTGTTGCATCTGAGAGGTATTGAACTCAGGTATAAAGTAAATTATAATGACAATGGAATCAACTACTGTATCATTGATAGACTTGAGAAGCTCTGAGAAATTGATGAAGATGATGATTCCCAGCATTTGCATGGCGCTATATATCTGTTTCAAAAAACATTCAAAAGCGCGAGCTTCTCCAATAAAGTTAGCATTCAAATAAATTTGTTCAAGCTGGACATCGGGGTAAAATTAGAAAAAGAAAAATTGAACTTCACATGAACCGAGCGGAGACATCTAAATTGTCCTTAAGCAAACAAAATCCAATTAAACGGGATCTCAAGAATAATGTGAAGCAATTTAAACTTTCTGGTCTTTGCTCTTTCTATTCCATAACTAATCGCCCAGTCTTCATTGACGTACATTCAAATGTACACGTAAATTCGGTCCCATGCTTTGACCTATTTACCGCTTGTTAAATGAATCGTGGAAGAAATCTGAAAAAAAATATTTGCTGTTGGTTAGTGTCACATTCTTTTTCATTTGCTAATGAAAATCGAACAACCTGAAATGAACTCCATATTTATTCCGTTTCTTTTTATGTTGCTTAAGGCGTATAAGATTTAGGTACATTAATCAATGTAATGAATTAATAGGATTAAATCTTCAATATAGATATATTAGCCTTGTACTACATGTACGTGACAAGTATATTTTAGTATACTAGAAAGGGCAAATCATTCACTGTCTTTAAACTAAATTGACCTAGATGTAATGGCTCGGATGACCATATTCAAAATGGGTATCGGCCAGTTCGTAGTTCGCTCTGATACATATAACCATAACATATTTGCATATCTTTTACACACAAAGACGTCCTACTTTATGGGTTTCAAAATAATCACTGCCGAAGTGATGGAGATGAACACCTTTTGTTTGCCCTCTAAAGAAGAATGCTTCCACCTGTGTATCAAAGAATGTACCGCCGGTGCATTAATAAATAATGATTTATAACTTACATAAGCACGAATCCAGTAGTCGTCTTGTCGTCTCGACGAACTGGCTTATTGGTGGAATTAAGTTTCATATTAAAGTCATTGATTGTCAAGTCTTTTTTTCTTTAATAAACCATTTGTGATCCACATCTTGATTAATGGTAAATTAGGTACGAGCTTGATAGCTTTTTTTGTTTTTGTTGCGTTTTTTTGCGTTTTAGCCGAATGCCGACCAATTATTTACAGATTTTTGCCTAGTACAGAAGTGATTCTTTCACATAATTCGTTTTTCAATAGGGAGATTGAAACAGAATATAAATCTAAAGCTTATAATTCCCCTCTTGGACATGAAGTGTTGATGGGGATTGACTAAAAATGTTTACAACAAACTCTCAATTACGTTATTGTTTGATATAACTATACTTATATATATATATATATATATATATATTTCACTTTATATACAGTGTATTTTACTTTAATATTTAGTGATGATTTTGCATAAGTTACTTGATATAACGAGTAATTTTTAGTTTCCTTTTCCTTTTTTTAAATAAAAAAAATAACTACATTGTGTCTTTATATCCTTTCTGGTTGCTAGGTAACAGCTCAAGCCACATGTATGACGTTGACAGCTATGAGCATTGACAGATACCAAGCAATCATGCGACCTCTACGGTCATTAGGGACAAGAACCCAATCTGGAGTGCTAGTCGTTAGTGCTTGTATATGGGGAGGTAAGGTCATTGAAACAAGTTTTTGATATTGGGGATTTTTTGAAAGGCCAATGGAATTTTGTTTGTGGGTAATTTTTTATGGTTTGATATTACAAAACTGAAAATGGCAGCCCGAGAACTGCATTACATTTAGTTTACAATAATAGCAATATATAGCAATATCAATTTAAAATTACATCAAGCTTACGAGAAAACATACAAAGATGAAATTAATAAGATGTAATATTATTAATAAAAATACATTTAATACACATGGAGCTTATATCAGTGGGAACACAGTTACAACTTAAACATTTTAAAGTTTGAAAAGAGTTCGAAAATGGTGACTAGAGAGTTCTTTTTAAAGAGAATCAGCAGAAAAACACCCAGTTATTAAATGATAATAGTAATTTTGTTTTCATGTATTTACCTTGTTAGGTGCATTGAGCATCTCTTGGGGTGGGTATATGCGCATTATAAATGTTATTATTATTATTATTATTACTAACAAGTAATTTTATACAAAAAATATCCCATCTTTGTCCAGTTTCAGCATTAATTGCGATTCCTATCGCGGTATACTTCGACGTGAAGCAGTTCGAGTTCGGGCCCGTATGCATCGAAGACTGGCCGAACAAACAATATATGTACCCAGCCTACGGTCTCTTCACCGTCATCGTCCTCTATGTCATTCCCCTCTTCATCATCGTAGTCTGTTATGTTTCCATGCTAAGAACACTCTGGAGGACAACTCTACCGGGTAAGTGACAAGATGTTTAAACATGGCAGCGTCTTAATAGTTGCCCTAACTTACGCAAATATAATAATAATATAATAAATTGCTGTTATTGATAATGGAACTGGTTTATTACAACGATGTCATTGCGGCCAAAGGCCAAATTGCGGAATCTTTAACAAGATAGAAATACTATGTATATGTATATATATATATATATATACAATCATGTAAATCACAAATAAGTAGGCCTACACGAATAATCATAGTATAGCATACTAATCAAATAATACAGATATGTAATTGAACATTGGAGGAGATGAATATTATGAAGTTACTCAATTGGGGTAAAAACATAAAGAAATGCAGTATAAAGAAAATTGCTTGTATATCGTAATTCAATATCATTATTGTACTTTGGTTTCAAGGCGCACAGACCCCAGGTCACACTGTGCTGTGGCAATCGGTATAATCAAAATCATCTTACAAACCTCGTTTAAGGGACTTTGATAGCCAAATTATTACAACCATTGACCGATGGTATTGCAGTCCCATGCAAAAGTAAACATAACATGATTCATGTTGTTTCTTTGAAGTGAAGTAAGAGTCAATTGTTTCCTCCATTCAGTTCTACTTGAACAAATTCCTGTGACAAATTCTTATTTCGTCCTTACTCCTTCTTTTTTTTCAGGAGAAGAGGAAGCGTGTCAAAGCCAGAATCATCGTCGTGCTCATAAACAGAAACGGCGGGTAACACTGATGGTACTAAGCGTCGTCATCGTCTTCGCTGCCTGCTGGTTTCCCGTCTACGTCGTCAATCTATGGTTCCGCTTCGATCCCAACTTTCCTAAGACTAATTTCATGTACGGCGTCAAAGTCTTCGCGCACCTTCTCACCTACGCGAACTCGTGCATCAACCCGTTCGTGTACTCGTTTATGGGTCGGAACTTTCAGCGGTATTTTCGGAAGGAATGCGCGTGCTGTTACCCGTGTGGTTGCCAATCGAAAGGGTATACGCAGGCTGGTGGTCGTAAAGTGATGACGGAGGACCGTGCGATGGCACATTTTAAGTCAGGACATTCGACAGGGACTACGCAGTCGACGGTGGCATTGCCACTCTTCTCTCGAAGCTCGCGAAGCTCACAGTCATGATCACTGGGGAAGGTGAACTAGACTAGGATACTGATTATGTCAAATTGTCAATTTGCATCGTCAGCATTGTCTAGAACTGATTTTTCACTATCATGACTTTATTTTCAATCTTGCACGCTGAAGTCTCATTTTGTTTAGTAACAGGTCGAGAAGTCGTTCAGGAAAACTTCGGGTGTGAGCGAGCATGTAAATATAGACCTTTATTAATACAGAATATTTGATACTCGTACAAACGTACAAGATGGAGCTACATTGCATCAAAGAGGCTTCATAGAAATGAATAAACATACAAACTTGTAACCATGAACAGTCTATTATAGTGGTTATTATAATTATGTCGGGCTTCGCGTTCGTTAACCCTGTGCTCATCTCAGAAACTCGCAAATCAATCCTCTTTTGAGGATAGTGAGCAATTTTAGGGGGAAAAACACATGATGTTCATGATGGTTATTCAGTTTTTGCAAAGGTATCATCGATAATTCTCACAAAAGCTGTGACCCTTGGCCGAATCTACAGCCATGATTTTCAGCATGAAAGGTTATGTACCGGTAAGACAAATAATTAGAAAGTTGTGACTTACCAAAATC